>JAQGBY010008744.1:0-10302 GCA_034698785.1 Mycogona germanica
TATTTCTCTTAATTTTTCCACATCTCAAAAGACAATAAATGTCTTAAAAATGAGACATTTTTTAAAGTGTGTAGTTGAATGAAAGGATGATTAAAGGCGTCAATCATAAATCAGCACTCCGTCCAGAATCGCAGGTTCAGGATTCAAATTCCAGACTGGGTAGGATTAACTATGATATAACTATGATGATTATAACAGTTCCAGTAGAAATTGATTAGATTATTTTATTTATCATCCCTGTTGCGACTAAAGGTTTGCACAATCAGTGGGCTGTCCGGTTGATGGACCGATCCAGTTAATTATTTGGGTAACCTGACTCACTAAACAGATCCTCCGAGCAGTAACTACCTGTAGACGGTGTTCCATGCCACCTATATAATAATTTAAAAAAATGGTCGCAATGGTAGGAAGGCTTACAGTAACGGAACCACTGTCCCACAATGCACGTTGAGCCGCATCTAGGTCCACGGCGCGTCTCTGGCGTCAAGTCTTCCCCAGCAGAACACAAGTGCCCAGCCAAATAGTCCGAACTAGGCTGCGGCCCTTCGATGATGATGCTATCGCGCGGCGGGCCACTCGCTCACGGGATATAAAATGGATGTTTGGAGTGGCGAAAATGGTAGGCAGATGTCAGCCTAGACAGCGGAAACCCCGGTTTAACTCCAAAAGTACATCCTTGATAGTGTTTACGGTACCGTCACGATATAGACGCCGAGCTCAACTATTCGGTGGAGCGCCATCTAGTGAGCATCTCTGTAATTCACTTCCATTTCCAAAAATAGTTCCTGCTTGTGAAGTTTTTGGGCTTGATCAATCACTTCATAAACAATTACATGGGGAAACCCAACCAGACACCCAGAGCCACCTATTGTTCGTGGCATTATTTATTGAAGAGGGAAGGCGAATCGCGTCAATATCAATGAGCAACCTTAGTTTTGCCAAATAAATTCATGGCCCAAACCCGTCTATCAGAATATGGAAACATTTGAAAATGTATCTTGACACTTCAATTTTAAAAACCTCTTGAATTCAATTCATAGGACTATTCAGTTTTAGAAGCTGCTCCGAATTTTTTTGCATGCACGTATCTTTAAAGAAAGGTAGTGAAAGCGGCTAAGTTTAACGCTTTCACCTCTCTCTTCCATCGGTACCGTTCCTCCGATAAGGTTTAATATTGGTGATCGGTCCGGTACTAGTACAGTGCACCAGTGTGGGTTAATCTTCCGTCGTTGAACAGCTCCTGTTTCGATATGTTGATCGGCGATCAATACGAGAAGTGAGCGAATAAAGTGTGGGAGTGGGAGCGTCGGTTCCGCTTCACTCACTGCTGCCTCTTTCCTGGACTTTTAGTGGGTTCTCGCCCTTCTTGAATATATCGGGCTCTAAAAGGGTGGAAGCGTCAGCGCAGGGGTGCATCCAAAATGCGCAGTTCCATCACAATTCCATCACATTTTCAGGAAATAGAGCGGTGAAAGAATATGTGACGTAAGCCAACAGAGGGCAGCAAAAGTTGGTCTGGTACACGGAAACCGATGATGACGCATTTTGACCGTTTACACCTAAATTTCATTAAGCTATTTCTCAGTAGAGGCGCTGATGCATGAAAAATGAGCGCTATTCTTCTTGTGCCATTGCCGTACATGCTATATATCGAGAGCGGAGTGTAGCCTTCAGTGAGCGCACAGAAGGCGCTCTACAAATGGATCCCACGCGAGGCTCCCTTGAATAGGAAAATTTCTATTCGTGTTGGAAGCGACAAACGCTCCTCGAATCTGAGATTTCTCGGGTTACACCAACAAACAACATAAAGATGACTTTTTTCCCGCTCCCATGCGATGAAGATCGGCTCCATTTGGAGCCGCTGTAATATGAGCTCGGGTGTAAACGTAGCTTTACACCTCTATAAGATTCACTGCCTCAAATGTTTCGAAACAGGAGATTGTTGAATTTTTGTAACGCAAGAAATCGGTTTCGTTTTTGATCCATGTCACTCATGCGCTCAGCATAAAATAATTTAGAGATATATTTTTCAAATCAATTGTGATCAATGTTTTTGAGATAGCCACCATTTTAGTGATCCTAGGAATGCAATTTTGAAATCTCAGTGTTCGCAGCGTTTCTAGTCTCATATTGCCTTATTCCATCGCTATATTTTTAGATGGACGTTACCCCTTTTTATGGAACATCCCCTGAACACGCATTTCTGTTAGATTCTGGTGAACGAACACCATTTACAATACGAGGCCAAACTATATCTCTTGCCAAAAAAAAACCCTTTTTTTCTGTCTGTCTTGGCGAGTGTATGGGCGCTACGCATGATCCCAAGGTGTCGCACCAACTCTGTCTGGTACCTAACACCAATTTTACAATCATCGCCGCTAGTGGCACACCATCACCACCATCACCACCACCACCACCACCACCACCACCAAGACCTGCCTCGCCCAGACACCATAGATTGGTGTGACGGGTCGGATGCAACTTAACGTTCTGTTTGATTGGGTGAGAGGAGGAGGAAGAGGAGGATGGGTAGGGGAGTGGGGATGTTGGCTGGAATCGAATTCCCTCTCTTCTGGCTGATGGCATCGAACACAGCTGAGAGCCGAACCGATAATGCGGAATATATGGACGATGAGAAGGCGGGTAGGAGGATGGCTTCCGATGGCTGGCGGCAATAGAATGATGTATCGTCAATAGGCGCTGTTGTCTCTATAGCTTCGTCATTGTGCGGCTGCGTGTTGTCGGTGAGCGGCGTGATGGTACACACGTCCACGTTATCTTTCCGGTGAAATGTATATCTGGGTCAATGTCTGACGATCGGGGAAAAACAAGAAAGATGACGAGGTGGGGGTTCAATCGGGGGAAGGTGGTGGTGGTGGAGGGACAGTTACAGGAGAACTACCGCCATCTCTCTGAATTAAATAGACGAAGGCGTAATACTTGACCTATTTCTATCCACTTACGCTAACCGAGAAATTAATAATACAGGATCGAGCATTGGAGCATTTTTACACCCCACCATTAAGGCCCCGTAATCTTTCGACCTCGTCACATGGCTTTACAACCGAACAGTGGAATTGTGTTGAATTGAGCTGTAAAATTCCTAAGAGTAAAACCGAAATGCTTTTTCGCAGGTGTAATCCGATAATCCGAATGTAAATTCCTCACAAATTCAGCTTATTTAGCTCCCTTGGCCTAGTTATCCTAGAAAATTACCCGGAGAGGGCAATCACACAATACACATGTGCTATGCAGGAAAGCTTCGCCTTGTTCGCTCCATTAGGTTGTTATTAGGTTCCTCTCCAACCTTCATCATATGGTCATGGCATTATCGTAATCGTAACTAGCTGGCGTCCATTGCTTATTAAAATCATATCTCATGAACCAAACAACATAATGACCTGAACAAAATGGCCATAGCATTTTCGGCTCACTGTATCCATTGAATATTTCACGGCTATCGACTATCGAATCACTGTCGGAACACCAACTTCGTTTCATGGTATTAAATTTGACACATCGCAGAGTCGAAAATATTCAAATGAACACATTTTTAGAGGTATCGAGTGAGGTAATGGTTCGAGTAGTGTTTGCTTTCAATGCCCGTATCGCGGTTTCGAATTCGGCCGACACCTTCTGAATTTTTCGGGCGAGAGAGATTCCTTCACACGTCTTATTTGGAAATGAACGTAAAACGTGACGACGTGAAACGAGCTTTGGATAGGCAATTTTACAATTACAATTACAATTTGTACCCTCAAGCATGCTCAAGAATGGGGCCTATGGCGGGGGTCGAACGACCAGTTAAGGGCAAAGGTGTGGTTGTCCTATCCAAACAGGCTCTTGACACGAGACTCATTAAGGCTATTCCACTGTCGACACACTCTGGGAAAATAGGAGTTGAAGTACGAGTCACATCTACAATGCAGCTCTTTGTCGAATAGTCGATAGTCAAATTTTACCAGATTGCACCATGAGTTTAGGACGAACTCCATCACTGGTGGACCTCCTTAACCAACATCATTAATTCTAAGGAACAAATCTTTGAAATGTTTCGTTCCCCAGGAAACAGTTAAAGTAAAGTTGGCTAAATCGATAATTCCATAGACGAGAGCAAATGGAGGACGCTTTTCGTAGAATATCACTTTTGATCAGTAGTGTTCGAGGAATGGACTCGATTCGCAGCCCTAGTATCCATTCCCGAGCGCCAAACCGCCTCCATCTTGCCACCTAATTAGCTAGGCGAGTCCATTCACACTGTATATCCGTTATCAGATGCGCACACACGCCTACTCTGTACTACAACACGAGGACGACGACATGTACCAAATGCTGGAAAAGTGAAACCGGTGCGCTAATCCCCCAATGATTCCGGTTTTGTGTCACGGAAAAATGGACCCAGGCTCTCTCTCTGTACGGTGGTGCTCCGATGGGGGTTGACGTTATAACTATAGAACTATATATATATATAGAGAGAGAGACATGATTCCGGTAGGCCTGAGGCTGTCGTGATTGGACGCGTGCTTTGCATGTGGAGTACCGAATTACTCGTAGGTTGGCGAAGCGCTGAGCCCAGCGCAGGCGCTAATTCGCAATCGCCAACTACCTAACTTTTGGTCCATGAGAGAGGATGGTGGTGGAGTGGAGGAGATTCACTCAAACACTACGTTGACTTTTCCCGTGAACAACCCATTACATCGACACTTCAATGGCCACTAGCTATTTTCTCCGGCGCGCATTTTTTGACGCAGTCATAACCCTCATTCGTCCGTTCTTCTCCAACGGACAAACCATTTGTCGGGCTCGAACTTAGTATCCATTGACAAGCCTAAGTTTAAAAAAAAAATGTTTCAGCTGTGTCCGGCTCGTCGCAAATTTGTAGTTGAGCGCAAGTTATTTCAGATATCGATTTTGTTTATTTCTAGAGATATCGACCATTGAAGTTTTAAGTATTGGCATTAAGAAAGGAAAATTCCAATATGACGTTTCCACTTGACCAAAATTAATAACTACAGTGTTACAGCGTATCTTACAATATATCTACAAAGCTAAGATATTTATCATACTGATATTTATATTAAATGGTGAATTCGGGACAGGCCGAATGAAGGAGACGAACCAAGTGGCGAGCTCGCTTTTATAATAATATTTCACTATTATTTTAATTAGAATTTAATTAGAATTTAATTATTTTAATTAGCTCGCCACTCGGTTCGTCTCCTTCATTCGGCCTGTCCCGAATTCACCATTTAATATACATATCATCCAGACGTCCTAACTAAATCCCTCATGAATCATATTAAGTTTTGCAGAGTTTAAAAAAATATTTGAAAATATTTTTGATTGTCATGACGGGGACAGGCGAGCGAAGTGGACACTTTCTCTAGTATTTAAAGAATTTATGGCGTTGAATAAACAATGACTATGTGTTTGGTCAACATTCAATATTTCCAACTAATTTTAATACGATTCTTATTTATTAATTTGGACTTCGGTATTCTCATATTTCGTGGCCACACACATCCATTCAAATATATTCTGTAACAGGAACCTGCGAACCGAATGTCAGTTGACAAATATTGTTGCTTTCCTAACCCCGCCGGCATTTGGTTCATTTGATCTCGAAACTTACAAATTATGCAAATTGCAGCTCACCTGCTTATCTCGGGATGAAACAGCTGCGCATGTGTGTGTGTGTGTGTGCGCCGAACAATCAGTTATGTTTCGAATGAAAGTAATTAAAATACGGGCTCCCAAAATTCCCAAAAATGTTATCTATCGCGGAGTCACAGATAATACGGAGTTTGCGTTGTCTCTATTTTGAGACTGGTGACGACTTGACACGTGAGACTGACGTGAGTGACGTCACTTGTCGCACTGGAATTAGGAACTTAGCGCACTTTCCATTAACGCGAAGCAAATGTTAAAGACTCAACTTTTTAATCAAGTTTTCGCTACCTCGAACTGAATGTGGGCTACACTATCCACTTTCCGATCAAATTAAGAAAAAATATAATGTTGAAATTCCGCAATTTTTAAATACCTGTGCGCCCACATTTATCTTTTCCCACAAATATAGAAGATAACGAGCGTACATATAGAATTTTAAAAAATTGATCTCTGTTGAGTTTTAAAATAAACCGTAAATGAATTTTGTAGTTCGATCTCAATACAGCATATCTTATTGATCATTCCAACATGCTCTATCGCAAATACTTCAATGCTCTTTTTCAATTATTCTTTACAACAAGTTTTTTGGATTCCAATTTAAAAATTAAAATAATAATTATAGATGATTTTAAAAACGGAATTGAAATAAATCAATAAATCTTTGTATTTCTTCAAGACAATGTCACCCTTCTTATTTTTTCTAACATTCCAATTTAAATAAACAATCAGTTGAATCTTAAATTAAATTTCAAAATATACACGATCACTATAAATGTGTCATCCACTACTTCTTCCGACACACTTTCCAGAACCCAATTCCAATTAAAAGCACTTCCAACTTTGCAATTATATTAAGCAGTTCATCAAACCGTCCTCTGCGGAATATTTCGAAAGACAGTCGAGTCAAGACCACTAATGTCGAATGCGAGTTACAGCGAGAAAACACAAAAGTCGAACAAGCTAAATTAATATTTGACTTCCTGTTTAGTTCCATATTTGGCGCTAAAATAGCAACAGTCAGTCCTAGACATCGGGTGCGTACTATATATACATACAGTGTATATATTGCTTGAGCAAATAGCCGCATTAACCACACACGAAGTCGACGTGTAATTGGGTTACTTCATGTAGTACGTAGCCTCTTATCTTAGTCGTGCTAACTTAGTGACTATAGTTGAGGTGCCGAACGCTGCGCACACACAACTCCAGCCCAGAAAAAAACCGACTGGACAGAAAAATTAATACTAACGCAGGAAGCCATTTTTGTATACCCGAACGCAAAATCAACGAAATACGAGTATTTTGAAGTGGTTACCCATAAAAAAATTCACTTGCTCACTAGATAAACCTGAACTAGAAGAACATCAAGAGGCTCAATCTGTGGTAAGTTTGTTGGCGCCATCTAGTGAGCAATTGATCAAGTTAACGTTGAAGAGTGCGTAAAGACGTCAGACTTTTGATGGAAGGACCGTCATGCTAAGGAAAAGGACTCCTGCACTCAAGATCTTCTGCGAATATTTTCTGATAAGTAAAGGTGGGTTGGATTAGAGTGGGCGCGTTCCGAATTTGAGATTGTCAAGAAAGGGGGAACTATGGACTAAAGGATGGCCGATGAATGAGAAAGGTCAGATATGACAGAAAGAGTGTTAACCGCATGACACCTGTGGTTTCCAGCAATTCCATGACATATGTTGAATCGTGTAAGAACTTATTCAGAACTTTTTATTTAATCTTTTGACTGAAATATCAATGAAGACCTTCGATTGTTGGAAATTTGAGATGCTAAGATAGCATAAAATTTAACATACCCTAGTAGCCCACCACAATTCGATAGAGACGGAATTTCAGATCTTAATTTTCAATATTACATAATAAAACAATCGTTACCAAATTTCAGATAATCTCCCTTTCGCTTCAAACTTAAAAAATGGCGTCATTTCACGAGACAACCAAGTAAGCCAGATAACAGTTCCAACCAAGCAAACCAGATAACAGTTCCAACCAAGCACACCAGATAACAGTTCCAACCAAGCACGCCATACTACATAATATTACCGGAATAATGCACAACGAAAACCCTTCCCCCCCCCCCACAAAACGCATTTGATACGTGCGATTGACAAAAAGTAAGCAAACTTAATTAGATAAACGCTCACAATCCTTCCAGAATGGACGAACAATGATTGCAAAATAAACCCCGAACCGACGAAATCAATTTCGCAAATGGATTTTCCATTTGCGGGAAGAGAGTGAGCGTACAGCAAAATAAATTTGTGGCCGCTCGACGTTAAAAGCCACATTTTACCCCGGTCGCGAATTTCGCATCAACCCCCCATCCCCTTGTTAACGATAGGTAATTTTGTACGATCAACGAATACGCCCCTGTACGTTTTCAAATGACGTCATCCGGGGGGTTTTGATGATGTATGGATGATGGTGGACCGGTGACAACCCATTTACGTTGGGCAGGCTCAACTGCGCTGGTGGTGGATGTTTGTACTTATTACTCGCAATTCCCATTAGTTCGGTTACGGTTCCTGGGACGAGCGTTGAACATCACCGGGCTCAACAAATAAATATAGTCTGTATATATATATATAGCTGTACGAGAATGTGACTTTTTTCCGAGTCTGTTTCGCAGAGTTGGCGTTGTACATTCGCTAAATGATTTGTTGCACGATATTTCTCTTGCACCGCCTTTCGTTTTTAGTTGAAGCCGCAGAAATTAATTCTGACAAAAATGTACATGTAAATGACAGTGATGACGGAGTGGCCTGTGAATGACACAATATCAAATTCGACCAAGAACTAACCAATATCAGCAAATTACTGACGTAAAAGATATATCAATTGAATTGCAATAATCAAAGTGCATTAAAAAATTATCGGTTCGAAATCATATTTGAATCTACTGTTTTCTGGATAATCATTTACATCAACATTGGACGACCAAGCACAGACATGTAGTTCAATATTCAATTTAAATAACATTATCAAAAAGTTCATTTTTTGTCAATCAAAATTCAAAATATTTCTATTTAAATAATAATAGAACCAGCAAACCGATAATGGAGAAACGCCCGATACGTGTACAAAGGAATGAAATAAAATGCAATCGCTTATTAAAAATGATCTAATTGTCATACCTGAGATAAAACATCAGACTCGACCCTTATCTATATATATATAAATGAATTTCTGTCTGTCTGTCCGTCTGTTTGTTTGTTTGTTGTTGTCAGCGTTATAGGCAAGTTTCCAAGTTGAGATATACAGGTGAGAGGCAGGTGGTCCAGTTGGTTTGTTGCGGGAGTACACGAATGTCGCACGGGGGTGTGTGTGGGTTCGTTTCTGAACTTGAGCAGTTTTTATTTAAAAAAATCGATGTATTATTGTTTTGCCAAAGAGAGAATAGTCAGGGGTTTAGGTAAGTTTCCAAGTTGGGATATATAGGTGAGAGGCAGGTGGTCCTGTTGGTTTGTTGCAGGAGTCCGACAATGTCGCACGGAGGGGTGTTTGATTTTTTAAATTGTAATGTTTATTTTTTTAAAAATCGATGTATTATAGTTTTGCGAAAGAGAGAATAGTCAGCGTTATAGGCAAGTTTCCAAGTTGAGATAAACAGGGGAGAGGCTGGTGGTCCTGTTGGTTTGTTGCAGGAGTCCGACAATGTCGCACGGAGGGGTGTTTGATTTTTTAAATTGTAATGTTTATTTTTTTAAAAATCGATGTATTATAGTTTTGCGAAAGAGAGAATAGTCAGCGTTATAGGCAAGTTTCCAAGTTGAGATAAACAGGGGAGAGGCTGGTGGTCCTGTTGGTTTGTTGCGGGAGTTCACTAATGTCACACGGAGGTGTGTTTGAGTTCGAATCCGAATTGGAGCAATTTTAATTTTAAAAAAAAATCTATGTATTTAGTTTTGCGAAAGAGGGAATAGCCAGTGTTATAGGCAAGTTTCCAAGGTTAAATAAAAATATAGAGATAGTTGGTCCAGTTGGTTGTGTATTGTGTAATTGCGGTAGCCCAGGAATGTTGGTCGAATGTGTGTTTGAGTTCGAATCCGATCGGGAGACGTCTGTTTTTAAAAGAAATATATCTATTTTCGTTTTCGAAAGCGAGAATAGTCAGCGTTTTAGGCAAGTTTCCAAGTTGAGATAAACAGGGGAGAGGCTGGTGGTCCAGTTGGTTTGTTGCGGGTGTCTACGAATGTTGCACGGCGGGGTTCTTTGGGTTCAAATCCCATCGTGAGCAATGAATCATTTTATATGAATTTATTTTTACAGGTTGAGAAAAGTTTCTATAAAATGTATATATGCCGAGTATAAAACATTTTATAAATATATCTCTAAAAGTAAATTTATATAAAATGTTGTATATATGAAGAGTATAGAACATTTAAAAAAAGTTGTATATGTTTCATATATACAACTTTTTTTTGAATTTATTTTTACGGGTACATTTAAAAAAAGTTTTATACTCTGCATATATTCAACATTTTAAAAACATTTTCTCAACAGATATATACCATACTATATCTATATCAATTTTTCGTCGATCGTTGCCAAGATTCTTGTCCTAGTCGACCGAAAACAATGGAATGTCCATACGCGGGCTCGCATGCCTTATCCGGTAAC
>JAQGBY010008745.1:0-10300 GCA_034698785.1 Mycogona germanica
CGTCCTTTGTCGTCAGTTGCAATGGTTCTCAGTTAGTTGTCCTTATCGAATAATAGAGTGTTTTCTATTATTTTATTAGAGAGTTTCTCGCCGACTCTGGTCGTCTTTTTTCGTCCGGTGCTGTCCCGGTGACTAGTTCATTATGAATTCGTTATGAATTTATTATGAATATTTTATTTTATTATACTTTAAAAAAAAATTACGAAATTTTTCCTATCTGGGTATATATAGGTTCCGGGTAATTTTTAAGCGAACTGTTACCGTTTTTAATGCCGCACCGCTGGTGGCGCGCGAGTAGCCTGACCACCAACCTAATGGGGGTATTAGTTACCGAGGTGACGCTGGGAAAAGGGAGTCTGCGGGCTCGGAGGTGCGCATGCGGCCTCGGATCCATCTCTGTAGAGATGGCGATAGAGAGAGAGGCGTATGAGGGGCGGATGCTTTTATTCGACAATTAGGATGGCGGCTCACTTCTCCCCTATATCTTCGTCTCTTTATATATCTTCACAATCAATAAAAGGTATAGCCTCTTCGGACCCCCGCCACCGTTTAAAAGAGCACAATTACCAATTACAAGAGGTAATAACGGGAATACTTTACACGATGGAGCTTTTCACGTTTTGTTCATTTGAATTGCTCTCGTAAACAGACAAATCTTAGCTAAAGTCATAAACGTTTAAACAAACAAAAAAGTATAAAAATATACAGGAATATGAAGATATATAAAAAGTTACAGGAGACAACACGACGAAAAGAATGAGATCTGTAAGAATCTAGATGAATGACCACACTACTATCCGTCATAATCACCGAGAGAAATTTGAAGAAATTACAATCTAGATCGTCTATTTACTAGGCCACAAGAACGTTTTCGAAAGAATCCTACTTCTTTCTCTGTTGCACTCCTGTTTTTCACAAAAATCTTGACCCTATCGTATTTCCAAATTTCATTTCTGATTTTTCCTTTTCCATTAACATAATACACGTAAATACACGTTAAAAAATTGATAACTTGATTGTGAAATTTGTCTTCGAGATCGCAGATGATTTCTTTGAAGTACAAATGGAATAGTCGAATTAAAAAGTATAGCCTTATGAACGCAATCAAGTCAAACGCAACCTACTCAACATCCTGGAATCAAGAATATTTCATTAATCAGAAATCCTCGTCAACTATATAGTTTTGAGAAAATCTTTTGTAAGCTCTTGTAAGCGGTAAGCTGCTAGAATGGATGAGCCAGGTTATTAGCTCCCGGGGTCTCAGAAGGGCATCCATGTATCCTCCTCCCAATTGCCAGCACGGCAAAGGGGGGAACGATAAGGACAGACTAGAAGACGCGTATCTAAAATGCAACTACAGTTTATCGTACGGTGTACGTACACACACACACACATCACACATAAGCGAGAGAAATCGAACTGTGTGTGTGGTGTGTATGTCTAAACACGCCCCGAAACCACTCTGCTGCTAGGTTATTCTAATTATCGCGCGGTTTGGCGAGTGCCTCAGACAACCACTCGCCGGAAACCCACTCAGATATCTCTTAAATCGCGGGGATCGCGTGGACCGTGTGTGTGTGTGTGTCGAGAGTCGATAGGTGCCGGATTGCGCCGGCTTTTGTTAAAAAGGCGCGCCGTTTAAGCAGCTGCTTTCCTTCCCCCCTCCCCTCCACACCCCATCCTCCTCCTCTTCTATCTCTTTCGTCACACCCATAATCCTCGGCGCACGTTCAAGCTCTGCACCAATCAACTACGTACAAAACGGCCAACGAGATAGATCGGTGAGGCGTAAAACTAGAAAGCTGAATTGAGCGTCTTTCCCCTTATGATATGCAGAAATGGTGTTCTCTACGATGACTGTCATTTCCACTAGAGAGGGAATCCGCAAATCCAAACATACTTTAGATTTAACTCGATTGTTATATTCAATTGGCAAGCGACTCTTTGGTTGATGTGATGACCAATATCGCACCATTACGTCCAACTGGTCACGTATAATCAATTACAAGTGAGATGTTGCCTGAATACGACTTTTGTTTGGCTATGTGAATGTATATTTTCAATATGTTCGACTTTATACTAGTACAAAAATTGCTGGCAAAGCAACCTAGGTGCAAAGGCTTCAATAAAACCTTTTTTTTAAACGTAGAAATATTTGATCCTCAATTAATAGTTGAGGATCAAATCTATTGATATTTTCTTCAGAATTATCAATTAAAAAATAATAATTTTTATTAAGCCGTTTAAGCCAATTAAGTTAATTCTAATTTCAACATGTATACACAGGTAATACGTACGACTCGTCATAGCCCAGTCGGTATTGCGACTGACAGTGGCTCGATCGGCGGTCCCGGGTTCGATTCCTGGCGCGGGATTTCGAAAATTTTAATCCCGGGGTACTGGATCGCATAGTGCCTTAGCACCATGGCACAGAACGCCTGTACTGTTATTGACTACAGTTGATTGGGGGTGAAAAAATAGTAAATTGTAGTGTTATTATTTTTTAAATAGCGTAGTTGATCTCTCAAATGTCTAGTCGAAGCGGTCTGGTGTGTTAAACAACGATGGATAAATGCCAGTGACAAAGTTCATGAAGTAATTTAGTTACCACGGTTATTCAAACGATTTTGGCTCCGGCTGTACTCGAATTTATTTTTTTATCAAAATTACATCCCTTTCATAACTGACCCCTTTATGAAACCGATCCCAAATTCACTCCGCCATACATTTTTATCGATCTTCTTCATTTGGCCTTTTTTGTTGCCGCATCGCATTTCCACACTTTTGCTCCCGCCGTAGATCGGCTAGATTCCGCATAAAAACGCTCACAAAAATGTATATGGCCGGGCGAAACGGGCCTCTTCCTGGTTCAAATTGTGACTGGCGCTTCGTGTGCGCGCCTGATAGGCTCCGACCCTAAGGCAACGCCTCCCTTCAACGTATACCCAATTCTGTATTTTGTTTCGCCCAGACTTTTTTGAGCGCAACAATTTATCGCCACCGAAAAAATGCGTAAACCCATATACCATGTATATCGTGCCGGCAGCAGGGGTGCTGCTTCCCTGAATCTAAATAAAAATGTGCACAATATGTGTATCATCCTACATATTCGTGAGAGTCTGATTGGCCTCCATTTGGAGACCGATTCATTGTAATCCACTTTAACCTGAATTGTTCCAATCGCCTTTAACGATAATAAGTGTACATCTCCTTACTAAAACTACGAATCAATTCCAAACAGGAATAGGTAAATTGAACTCTGCCTGGTTCTATTTTTTTGTTAAGCGTTATTATCGAAATATTAAAAATAAATCCTTTATAACGAAACCCACGAAATGATCGCTACGATATTTATAAAGAATGTATACGAATACAGAAACTGGATAAATCTGGGAGGAAATGAGACCGCAAAACTACACAATATGTTCTGAACTTTCTTATTTAAATTATATCTGTAGATTCCAAACTATTGGCACTGTTTTTACAAAATATCGAGTGCACTCGATAAATGTCATTAGGGCATTTATAATTATTTCGACTTGGCAAAATTGTTCATTTTATTTCAAATGTGGTGTCAATTAATATATGAAATATCAATGATTCTCAATGTGGTGAAACGTCTAGGTTTCCCATTGTCGAGCGTGTTTGAGTAATCTTATCTAACATATTCGATGATATGTTCCATATTTTACATATTATCAATGTGATACGTGTTTAAATTATTTTTGATCATAGTAAACTCATGCAGTTACGAAACTATGCAAATTTACAATAATTTGAGCCAATTTTTGACTTGCGGAGAAAGTTTGGCTTGGATTCTGGTAATGTGATATATCTTGTTGTTCAAGACATTTTTTTCTAGAGTAGTCATAAATTGAGTTTCTCCATTGTTTTGCTGTACGAGAAGCAAAGAAAGTTGAAAATAATATATTTACTTTGTGCCATTCGTATGTTTTGTTGTCTGCAACAATATCGATGTTCTGTAGTTGTCTAGGCAAAGTATAGATTTCAGATTAAGTCGATATTCCTGTGCTGTAACTATTGAAAATACAAATGTAAATTCGACTAGTTAACGTTTTAGATACAAACACCGCATTCATATGTTGGGTTTGGTAAAATATATTTAAGATTCAGCAGACGTTGCATCGAATTCCATTGGACCTGTGCTTTTAACTCTGAACCTACTAAGATCTGCGCGGCTTTTCTCAAAGACTGACGTTACCGGGTTCACAACACTGCGAACAGTTCGCAGTGTTGTCAATGATGTTCTAGCACCTTTCCGTACGGTGTCTTCTGACCACGGTGGACTGTCAAATAAGGTTTTACTAAGCAAATCACAATGATCGTGCGAACAAATGTATTTTTTGAAAATAATGTTCAAATACGCTCCAGTCCTTTGACGTGCGTTCATATTTTTGTATTCTGTTCATCGAATTATACGTATGGACTAAGTGGTAGAAGGTTGAACTTATAAGTCTGTCACATCAATTTCTGTCATACAAATACTTCATAAAAATAATTGCTTATCGATTTGATTAATCCGTAACAGCTCGCAGCAAAATGAGAGTAAATAACTATCCAAAATCTAACATTTATAACCTTTTACGTATCAACTACAGACCACACGATATTAAATTAAAGATTGTTATTTATCAGCTATTTGTGGCCTGGGAAAGATGACTCTTTCTCGTAGTTCAGATGCATGCACTAATGAGATACACTCTGCATGTGCAAGGCTAGATCATCATCAAACAGAATTACTTGACGAAATAGAAAAAATTGTGAAGTTGAAAAATTATAGCCGCACAATTTATTCCTGGAAGTAAGTTACGCACGTCATCTTTGCGCATCGCTGCAGGCCCTATCATAGTATATGGGAATATTTTGCATTTGAAGTAAAAATTAATACTTAATTTTTATTAAATAATCCAAATGGAAGAGCTTCACGAAGTTCTAACTGTAGAGCATTCCTGGTAGAGGTGCATCTGCCTATTCTTGGATCAACCTTTACTAGTATACGTTATTGCAATGTCAACAATCGTTTGACAATTGTTATGTTAAATTGAAAAACAATCAGTTTAAAAATATCTATTTTATTATTTTATCTATTGTTAATATTGTTATTTTATTTTATTTTTATATTGAAAATATTATTTCGGTATGTGGTATGGCGTGCTTGGTTGGAACTGTTATCTGGTTTGCTTTGTTGGAACTGTTATCTGGTGTATTTGGTTGTGTCGTGAAATCGACGACGTTATGTTATTGATGTGGAGACGCCATTTTTTAAGTTTGAAGCGAAAGGGAGATTATCCAGAAATTGGTACGGGTTATTTTAATATGAAATATTGTAAATCGAGATCTGAAATTCCGTCGCTAGCGAATTATGATGGTTTACTAAGTCATGCTAAGGTTTATGCAATTTCTTTCAGCCGTTCGTGAGTTAGTCTCCGGACATGAAAATCAAAATCTTTGTTTCATATGTTTTATACGTCAAGTATGTATTGATAAGTCAAGTTCTAGCTGTAGAGCTTTCCTGGTACAGAGGTTCATCTGTGCCTATTCTTGGATCGACCTTTACTAGTATACGTTATTGCAATGTCGCTCGCCACTATTTCATTCTGACCCAGAATACACATGGCAGCTCATTGATTATGGGTTTATGGTTGATAAGTCTCGGTGTTTTTGCTATGGCTTCAGTGCAGTCATGCATTTCTTAACCCAGCGGCTAGTGTGTTCCATGGTTTGGTTCTGGAAACACGCTGCGCCTGCGCAGTGGATGTTGTTTTTCTCCAACTAGTTTATCTTTTCCGGTCATGTATATTTAATGTCGTACAGTGTCCAGTACTGAATCAAAATTATGCGTCCACAGAATTAGCCGTCATTCAGTTTAAGTAAATAATTACCCCGACCTTTCTTTATTCAGTATTCCGTAAACGTTTAACGTTCTGTTTAAGATTATTTAGCATTCGGATTGGCGGAGGATTGGAAAAGAATAATTTAGTAATGAGAGAATAATTGAGTGAGTAGTGGATTGAGTTAGAATAAGTCATTGCGAGACCAACGTAGTACCAAGAAATTGGTACCAAAGTTAGAGTTTTTAGTAACATATTTTAGATATAAATTGAAAATCTACTTGTTCTCGAGAGATCATCGCTGCTGAGCCCAACATTGAACCCTTTCCTTCCAAGTCAAACATGGACAGTCTTAGCTGCTGTTGAGCGTAAACGTAGTCAAGGATAAATGCTCGTGTTGTTATATCCTTGATGGTTTTGAATAAAAAAATTTCGAATTTGATTTAAGGACAGAAACGACGATAACAACACAAAACACAAAATACTTACTTTTCAGCGGAGGCCTTGTCATCACAGGGCGCGCACAACAATAGAAAAAGTAACTTCAAGATTAGCACGTATAACTTGGACTTTCCCATTGCGGAGATGAAACAAAGTATTGACGCGCACGGAGATTTGATCTAGCGTCACTCAAAATTAACAACACTCAATACCGTTAGCGGAAGAGCAACAAAATTGAGTGCTACTCAACCTCTTTTTCTTAAATATAACACTTGCTTTTCTTTTTCGCTCTCTTGGAGACGTTTCACGCGTTCACACTTGTGGTTCGATTCTGGAAAACTTTTTTGTCCGCCGTCCGCGAATATTCCTCCTCCCTTCTCTTGGCAACGAGAGAGCAAAATATCTGTCTTGGGGATGACGAATCCGGTCTCTAAGAAAATGGCTGACAGGATTTGAATTTTATTAATCTATCGCTAACGTAATTCAGTCGATTGACTAGAGTTAAATTAAGTAATGAGAGTCGTTTGACGGTCACGTGACAGGGCACTACTTTTTAGCACACACCAGTGGCGTGACTGCCGAAATTTCACATTGGGGGGATGCCCTGGGGTCAAAAGAGGAACTGGGAGAACGCCCACTGAATCCAATTAATTAAAATCACCAGGCACGTATCACAATCACTGTATCGTCGACTCAATTTTTCTCACAATCCATCTCTATTCATCCACAATCACGATAAGCGTCTACCACTTTCCTTTTTTTTAATGAGCGCGTTCTGGAAATCACGGTATCGTTCGGATTTAGTGGAGACCGTAGCAATCACAACACAATCACTTCTTTTCAGAACTCCGCCTGCTCAAAAGAAAAATATGAGACTGTCAGCAGCGGATGTAATTATTGCGAACAGATTTCAGACCGGCGAGACGACCAGTAAAACTAATTGAAGTTGATGTTGATGGTGACGAGTGGGCAACGACACTTTTGGTTATAAGTAAATCTTGAGCTGTATCGTTTCGCTGCGGCTGATGGGTTCTCGCTCGGAGCTAAGGGGGGTCAAAGGGCAGACAGGTAGAGGTGGGCTGTTGGCGACGTAACGCACGACCAGGCTAGTTAAAGCCGGTAGTCGTGTGATGGTGGTCAATCCGTTCATTGGTGATCGCCGTGCCCGTCTGCCACGTTAGCGATGGCCGCGTCCATCATGTTTTTTCCCCCTTTTGCTGTGACACGGTGGCACAGGTGTCGCGAGAGCGCGTTACCGTCGTGCCGTTAGCATGGTTGTCGTCGGTGTTTAGTATTGGTGGTGGTGGTGTCACTCGAGGGGTGGTGAGTCACACACCTGATAGGTGGTGGGCGAGCAGTTTCGGGGAGGTTGACGGATACCCCCGAAACACGGATGGCACAGGGGGTAGACGGGAGGGTTAGGGCGATGTGGATGGCGCGGAGGAATGTGCAGTGTTGACGTGTGTGTGTGTGTGTCTGTGCGCCTCTACGGTGTGTCTGTGTATGTGTGCCCACTGTCTCTCACATAACGCTGGCACGCGCGCACGAGAGAGAGAGAGAGAGAAACTGGATCGTGCCCGGTGCTTCGTTGTAGGTCTCTCGGTCGTTGGAGCTGGATTGGCCCGGGATGTCACGCGCGAGGCAGGCGGCAGCGGGTGGCGGCGGCGACGACGCGCGTTTTGCTTTTGCTATCGAGCGCTCCTGAACACATCGCGCACGCGCGCTTTCGCTCGTGCTCGTTTTGCGTTCGCTACCGATCGTGCCGGCAGCCCTTGCTCCTGATCCGGCCTCACTGCGTTCACCGTCCAGGTGCGTCACGTCGAGCGCACCATTTCCTTTTAACCCGTTATCACATTGAAACGGAATTTACTTTAATTATTCCTTGACATTGTCGGGAAGGGGGGCACATCATTCGAACAGGTTAAATACAAATAAAATATCTAGGAGACCAATTCGTTTACGAAATCTGTTTGTCACGTCACCCAGTGTGACCCTTGATGAATTTTTGATTATTTTTAATCTTGATAAATAAATGAATGCACCTTAGTGGATGTCTAATTACAAATAATTGAAAATCCGTCTAATTCACTTTCTAGTCGATAATTGCAATATCATTGTCGTGTACAATTTATGAGGCTATTTTATTTAATCGATTATAGTGACTTATTCTGACGATATGCTCATTGGATTCGAACAGCAAATTTAATTATACATGAGAGCATGTTTGTTTTGAAAGCGCATAATAGTACAATGACTAGACGCTCTCTTAACGACAAATTAACTTGTAAATAATTCCATACAAAAATTGCGGCAATTGAAAAAATTAATAATTAATCTGACGCGCGACACGTCAACTGGATTATTGCGTCTTTTCAGTCAGCCACTACAACCAGATTATCATTTCAATTTCTCCTTCCTTTGAAGCAAACATCTACGTAATTTAACCATTAGTTTAGCTAATGACTACAACCGTTTGCAACGTCATAAAATCAGTGTCCAGTACAGCCTAGGAAGAGTATATCTGCAGAGCGCGAGAATTTGCTCGAACAGTGGAACGCAGTGGTCTGCTCTCAATTTCGTTCGTGCAATCGTCACGTGCCGCTAGTGTCGCTAGTGATCCAACTGTCCTCCACGGCACGAACCGACATCAGATAATACATTTTCCCCATTTACGTAGCGCAGTAGGTCTATAGGCAACGCCAACCGCCACCGCCGCCGCCTCCTCCCGCTCTGCACTCCGAGAACTCCTTTTTCAAAGGCTCCGGATCGGGATGCGGCATTTGCGGAACGTTGGGGGAGGCCAACACATACAGTGGTGCAGCAGAATCAGCATCGTAGCCTAGACCAGCGCCATGCGTGCTAGCATGGGCGCAAAAAATAGGGCAATATCGAATTCTTGCGCGTCTGGAATCGGACGGGGGAAAAAAAACCTTGAATTGTTTCGAATATATTGATTGCTGCCAACTTGCTGACTGCAGGCAGGCTGCGTATTTTCCTATGCTGCGACTGTATATATATATATATATACCTTGCCAAATGTGTGTTTATATATATAGATTGGCCGCCACCATACATTCGTGTATGTATACAGTATGTACTGTATATGAACTCGTAGATAGATGGATCTACCGTGAATAGCAAATTCAATGGCATTCACGCTCAGGCGTGGATTGCGTGTTGATCGTTTGTTAGTGCGAATCTTATTCCCGCCTCGCGCTGCTGTATTTGTAGGTGGCGCTGGTGGTGGTGGCCGCGTCTACAGCGCTGTGACCCCCTCCCCCTCAAATGTAGGCTAAATTTTGAATGTAGGGCGTACAGTTGCGAGCACGAAAGCGGGATCCTCTAAAGAGAGATAGGATCGTCCGAATCTATCTCTCGTTCCGCTCTCGCTCCATCGCTCCCTGCTCTCTCTCTATCTCTCTCTTTCTTACGACTCTTGAAGGTGGCACATTGGAGGATGCGCTTGCCGAAATTGTCCCCGGCGATCTATCCAGTAATTGGCCGCATTCTCAGTTCCCCCGATAATTCTAATGAGGTTTCTGAGGTGGTACGGAATAATTTTTCGACGATTTCTTGCCACCAACGCCCAACAATTAAATGTAGTCTATTCCTCAGTGCGAGATGCATGTATCTCCACATTGTAATTTTAATGGGGTTGCAATCGAACAATTACATGGCATTAACATGTTCGGCAAACGCTACCCTCTAGGCAAAAACAAATATTATTAAGTTCGATTATTGAATGCATACATCCCATGCCAAAATGTATTGAGATTTATTCGACTATACCGCATATTTAACGTTATAAAAATTTAAAGAAACTTATATTAGCTCATATTAAATTTATACACTTAATTAGGTTACAATAATGAGGTTGCCACCTTTTTATATGGGCAATAGTTCTGACCTACTTGTATGCAGATTTCAATCGATTACGACCCGTCGTGGCGCAGTTGGTTTATGACGGACTGCGGTTCGGCGGTCCCGGGTTCGATTCCCGGCGCGGG
>JAQGBY010008746.1:0-10299 GCA_034698785.1 Mycogona germanica
TACCAGGTCGCCTCCTGGGGGGGCTTTGAGCGGTTAAATCAGGCGGTATACCCCTTAACAAATAATAAAAAAAAAAAAAAAAGACCCTTAAAAGCGCCGAAATCTCGTTTACAGTGAGTCACGGTTTCCATCCGCCATTGGTTTTGATGAGTCAAAATGTTTATGTGAGATGCGACCATTGAACATTTGCGAGAAAAAACTGTTCAGTGACGCATGTACTACCATAGCACAGGACCAGCACAGGCAGTCAAATCACTGAACGTCATGTCGTTTTTATGCGCACCCCTGTATTCCCGGTACCGCATTCAGGCCGCCCTTTTTATCCTCGGCAGGGATTCGAGTTCAAAAGCTCAAAACTCGGTTTCGAGCCTGATCAATCGTGATCTTGTGTATTCGCAGGAATAGGCATTTAGTCTGTGTGTGCAACCGTTGGCCCGCCCGTCTTTGCCTCCTAACTGATCTCTCGACCCCCGCCATGGCCCCTCCCCACTTTGGGGCTGCTTGCGGGTACATATTGCAATTGTAATTAGTCTGCAAATCGTGAAGATGAGATATTATTACATGCGTTTTTAAAAAATGTGATGTCGATGTGAATGTGATATAGACTTTACGGAATACAATTTCCACGATCATTAGCCACATGTATGAAATCTTGAAATTTCCGAAAAACAAAAAAGGGGGACAAGATTTCATACATGTGGCTCCCCCGTTTTTGTTTTTCGGAATTTTCAAGATTTCATACATGTAGCTTGTGATGTTTACAAGACTTGAAGATGATCGGTAATTGAAGTCGCGTGACGAAATACGATCCAGGCGATGTCCACTTTCTCTCTTCTTTTTTTTAAACGAAGAACTACGTCTTTCCACGGATTAGAAGGGGTCATTTTAAGGAAGACATAAAGCTAGATAGTTTAGCGGCAAAATCCGAAAGGTACAGGAATATCACGACAAAGGGAATGATATCTGTAAGAATCTCGATGGCTCGATGGGGTTATTTTAGACGGTGTAAAAATGTGTTATTTCTCTTAACCTCAATGCTACTCTACCGGGTTGTTGGGGCAAGCGCGACCTTCTAAGGTGCGGCCCGCTGAACCAAAGGGTTGCCTGGACTTGCATGTGGTAAATTCAAGCAGACTCATTGCATGTCGTGTGGTGAGTGTGTGTGTGCTAGATCGGCCCCGTAAGGCTTCAGTTAGTTTTTGCACGCAGAGTCCAACTAACATTCAGAAATACTTGAAACCGAAACGGAATACCTCGTGTAGGTAACACCATGTTACCCGTCACCATATTTCATTTACGTTACATACTTTTTTAGGTTTTAAAAGTTGGCGACAAATAGAAGGATATCTTGAGGCAATATTGGGCTATCTTGAGTGGGTGCGTTCAACTTCTAATAAAATTCGAGCTGGTGATTTGTATCGCTCGCGATGGACACGATCTTAAAGGACAATTTTCTCCAATCTCGGGCACAATTGAAATCTCTCCAGCAACTTGAAGCATGCTTGCAGTGTAACTAGGATATTAGCTCTTACGTTGTTCCTCCGCGTAATTCGATATCGGATTAATTTAGGGGGCGTCGCTGTGCCGCTGCAGCAAAGAGTTTGAGTTCTTCGACGTGATCAGCCGTGAAACTGCAGACTCCATAAACTCTCTCGCATTGAGCGTGACGTCGAACAACTCGACAACGCAAACTCTCGCGCACCTGAGAACACACCAGGTGCGCAACCTGTTCAATTGCCCGGAAGAGCGGACGTGATGACATGAACACTGAAGTCGTTTTTTAGCAGTTTTTCTATTTGTCCGAAATTAGAGGGTGAACAACTAGTTGTATCTATTTTTTAAGGGTAGTAAAGACCAAGTAAACATCACTAAGTAAGTCTCTCTTTCACAAATTCACGATTGACTTTTTGAGCTGCACAAATTTTGTTTCTATCTACGTACTTCCGGTGCGAGCAGATATCTCTTAACTGTGTCTGGTATTTTTTTACGAACGCTTCTTAATAAGTTAAGTTTTAAAAATTTGCATTTAATTTGCTTTTACTTTAACTTTACGTGCATACATTTTTGTGGCGTAAGTCTGTTTTTGCACTTTTAATTTTTTCGGAGTTCTAAAAAATGAACTTTCACTTGTACCCCTAAACTCCTCTAAAATTATTGGTGTCGAGGGTTGGTATTTTTTGAAACTTTGTTTGGTGAAAAATGTGCTTTCGTTGTTGTTGTCCTGTAAATAACTCCACACAATCGGACACTGTGCAGAGAGATAAGTGTTTGCGTCAATTAACCGATCCACCATTTTTTTTCTTCGTCTTCTCCGGCTTGCTCTTTTCTCTGTCGTCCGACCTCTGACCTCCCCTCGTTTGCGTCCGCGATAATAAAAATCAGAAAAATGGGGTGGCGGTGATGGGTGTGGAACTCAAATTGGGCAACTCCGATTCGAGAGAAGAGAATCGCGAACGGAACAATTAGGGGCTCTCACCAAGTGTTGGACGAAGAAGACGAAGATATCTTTCGCGTCATATTTAATGGCCGTTATAAACATGTCGCTTCGGAGGCGATACGAATTAGGCTCGGCTCCGTCATGCTCTTTCGAGTTCGACCAGGGCGTGTTATGTTCCTGCGGGGGTGAGATGGGGGGGGGAGGGGGGAGGGGGAGGTGAACACTGAAGAGCTCCACAACCGAAATGTCCGAAAAGATTGAAATAATGATCAGGCTGTGCATTTTTTTGGTCTTTCAAATTTGATTCTCAACATCAAATTACGTTATCTGCGCATGCGTACAATCCAAATTCCACTCAATCGATGGTTTTGAGGGAAAAGTGCATTTTCGTGACTGAAATATCAAGTTGAGGAATCAACTTTGATTTATGGTCGCTTCCGAGTCCCCAATTTCAGTATTTGAACCCACTGCGCCCACGATAATGATTCACAATGATGATTCAGCTGTTATTTCAGTGAAATACAATTGGACTGATATTTGCAAAAATGACATTCACTTACTTCGCTAAACTCAATTATAACCTATGAAACTCACAATTCTACTACATTTATTTACAAATAATTGGAACTATTTTGGCGGATTATGACGGAGTCTGCGACTGCGTAGCCAATCAGTCAATGAGATTTCTGCAAATAGAATCCAATTGTATTTCCGTTTATTTTTTATTTTTTATTAGTATTTCACTATAATTGGCACTGCACAAGATGGCCGCGCCCATCATGGTATCTAGCATTGATAACATTCATTGTTTGTTTTTATACAAAAGCGAGTTTAAAAAGGGCCGCACAAAATCTCGATATTACCAAAAATCGTCGAATCAATCATAAAATCGACATAATCGAGTGGCTCGATATTATCGATGCAGACGATAATCATTTTGCGAATTTACGGTCAAATTCAGAATTTGATCATCAACTTGGTGATGACGAAAATACGGTTTTCAGAAATCCTCAGTTGAGAACTTGATTTTCTCAGAAGTTGCTCCGAATTTCATTTTGAGAGGACACCATGTACAATACCAACATCGACTAAGAGTGGTGACGTCACGCACAACACTTTTCAATCCTGACAACCGTCAGATATGGGAAAGTGGCTGTGCCGTCCTGTGTTTCGACTCCCCTTGTTTAGTTCAGAAAAACCAAATACTATGTGTTGTGTGAGTTTGATGGGGTCAAGCGAAACAAGTTAGATAAAGTAAATAAGTTTGATTTGATTTGTAGCGGGGAGTAAATCCGCGTCTCGGCAAACGCGAGTTGCTCTTATCTGACGCTTTATCACAATTGACATTTGTCGTGCGTGACAGCAACCCAACTAAGAACGCGTCGACAAATTAAAATATATCTAGTTCATTTGGAAGAAGGATCGTCTGTGGTTCATGCGAATGGAATCGATGTATCTAGAATTCGTTTTTTTATTCAATTAAACTCAGTGCAGTCTCTGTTTTCGTCGTTCACATTGTCGATTGATCATTCCGACCGTAATTGTTTTGACTCTTAGTTTTTTCCTTCTTCAATGTTGTTGGCATTACTTACGAGCATGCGTATTATATTTCCTTCGATTTCCAACATTTTAATGTTGTTTATTATCCGACTGTCGTTGTTGACCGTTTGCCGAGCGAGGGCCGCGTCATCATGGGGGTGGCAATTTCCGTACTGGTCGAAATCGAAAACAGGCGTTCTGTCATACCCTTTGCACCCCTCCCCCACTGTCCTAGTTCATCCCTTCTCTCCCTCACCCAGTGTGTATTTTGCGAGGGCCAATCAAAAAGTACATTTGTATACGGCACTTTTAGAACTGGACAAGCTCCTCTTCAACGATAACCCTTTTGACCGGTTGCTTTCTCCAATTAAATAATCAGTGACAAAAGTTCTTTTAATAAACGGCACGACCGCAAGTTTTAGACGTGTCAACGTATGCGTGTATTTGAGATATTTGTTAATGAGGTCCACCAGTGTGTTCACCCTAAAACCCCCCCAGGAGGTGACCTGGTAATTTTGCCTAGCCCAGGCTTAGTATAAGCTACCTAGGTAGGGATCTTTAACGTGTACCTGACATCGTACAGGCACGGGTCCCACGGCTTTACTTCCATTCCGAAGGAAGGTGTGCGTAGGAATTTCTCTTGCCCGAAAAATTCCAGAGGTCTCGGTCGGGATTCGAACCCGCGACGTTTGCGTGTAGTAGTTGAAAGTCTGACCTTTTCAGATATCTTGGTGTTTTCATGTGAGTTCATGTGCAAATACATAGCCTTCTGCTACACTCAGTCACTATGATCCAGAGCGCTCGATTTGCGACGAGTTTACAATCGATTGCTTATATGTTTGCACATGGGTGTATATCACGATTGGCATAGTATGGCGTAAATCATTTAAGTGTGTCTTCTGTTCGATTGTGTTCGAACAATTGGCGCTAGACTTCCACGCTTGTGTCATTCTCTCCAGCGGCGGATCGCAATCAATAACGTCACATTCGAACTGAATGTCGGCGACCAACGGCACTTGATATGACATTAATCAAAACCTGTTCATCTTTCTCGTTTTCCCCTTCATGAACCTGACAAATTTTTAAAAACCATTTTTAGCCGCGACTTTAACTCGCTGCTTTAGCGCTAAAACGCGTTGGGTAAGCGCCGCTTATAATCACTGAGTGACATCGGTTTCCGTTGCGTTGCCGTTGCGTTTCCGTTGCGTTGCATGTCCGCTGCAAATGCCTTGGAACGACAAACATTGAAGCCCCTTTCAAACACTCTGAAAGTCAAGAGACAAGAATACAAAGTGGTGACTTTTCTATCTCTTTAGTACAATTTATTTCTATCACAGATGTGTATTGCTATGTGATATTATTCTATAGAACTTTGAAAAGCTATATCGTGCAATTTTGGTGCAATCGTGCAAGCTGCACCAATATCCATTTCCCTTGTTTGTCTGACCTTTGTGGGTCATTTGCTTGACTTGGCGCGCTGTCATCGCGGCACTCCTGTTTTTTTTTAATATTTTTTTTTCCACTTCTAATCGGCAAAAATATATAATGCGCATTTCATTTACAATTGAATGGAACTTTATTAGGCAGCGAAACATGGAGACGCAGCGTGGCACAAAGCGTTCGACTGTGTCTGTGCCTCTGGGACCAATCGGTACCGGTGCAAGCAAGCGAAGTGCGCCGGGGGCGGGTTTTGTCATCAAAGAATCAATTACAAGTGAGGCCTATTTGATATGCGTTGCTTTTAAGAAATACATCATTCGCGTTCGACTCATTTGCCCGGGGTGCAACACGGACCCGGATTTTAAGGTCGAAAGACAATGCAGTGCCTGTTGAAGGAATCCTAGTCGGATAGGGGACGAACTGAAGATTCTATCACCTTATTAATAATCACGAACCTGTTTGTGAATTTTTATTTTTATTTTTTTAAGTCAACAGTAGTCAACCGCACTGTAGGCGTTACGTACCCCTCATGGTGCTTAGGCACTATGCGAGGGGAACGACCAGTGACCCGGGATCGAAATTTTCGAGAGCCTGCGCCGGGAATCGAACCCAGGACCGCTGAGCCACAGTCAGTCGTTAAACCAACTGGGCTACGACGAGTCGTACCTGAAGTGGTGAATGAAGTAAGAAAACTGGGGATTTTCTCGAATAACCTACCCAAGCTGCCCTCTGTCGGCGCTGGACAAAAATCTTTGTTTTAGGTCACATTTTCTTTCAATAGTTTTTGACATGCCACGATTACATTTTTATCCCATAACTTTAAAAAATTCCAAAAAGTGAGTTACACCATTTGAACCGCTTCACTTATAAACTGCATGTGAGTCAAAAGAATATAAAAAAATCGTTCACAAGAATTGTTTTACGTCACATTATTTTTCGATAGTTTGACATGCTAAGATTGTATTTTTACCCATAACTTAAAAAAATTCAAATAAACGAATTACACCTTTTTTATTTTAAATTACTGTAGTCGCTGCACTAAGCGCGCTTCTGTACCCCTCTTGGTGCGCGAGGGACACATTTTTACCAGTACCCCGGAATCGAAATAATCGAGAGCCCGCGCCGGGAATCGAACCGGGAATTCACCCGCTTCACTTCTATAAACTGAATGTGAGCAAATGGTTTTTCTTATAGTTCACATTTCTGGCGACTAATTATTTTCATTATTAATATTTTGAAAATTAATTTAAATTCAATTCCCAAAACTTGATATTCTGTTTCCATGTGAAAAGCAAGGATGTCCTCAGCATGTGTAAAACCATTTAAACGCATCGAAAGCCGGTTCCTTAATAGTCTTCAGTGTCGCATGCAGTGCGTGAAAGTATTGTGGGGTGGGGTGAAGGCAACCCATAATATCCTTGGGAATTGCTAGATGTCTGTCGTCTTGCAAATTAATTGTCGACGACATTCGGGAACTACATGTATACACACACCCATGCATTTGTTTGCATGAATGCGTTCCTATTTTTAGCGGGTTGGGCCCATTTTTTTTTCTTCTTCTCCCTTTCTTGGGAAGAGCGTTTTGATCCCGCATACATTATAATATGTCATGTGTAGGGGAGGTTGTGGAAAATAAATTATTGTAATTTCTCTTCACAATTTCTCTCGTACTACTACGTGGCATGCCAATTGAAATTAGCATATGTGTTTTTGATGAATAAAAAAACATTTTGCTTTCTTGGTAATGTGACGTCACAGTGCGTAGGTTTTAAACGCGTAGGAGAGTCAGTATCAAGTTGCGGTTGCATGCCTATTGCCTATGCCCATGCATCAATAAAAAGTAAATTTTGTCATCTTGAGGCTTGATCTTGACCAATTAAAAATGAAAACGCATTGAACGTTTTCAAAATTTTTGTTTCAAAATTAAAAGGGTGTTCGTCAACATTAGTTATTTGTTAAGGAAGGTCCACCAGAACGCCCTGTTCTAGGCTCCCTAGGCAGGATTCTTTAACGTGTACCTGATATCGGGAAGAAACGGCTCCCACGACATTTAATTCCATTCCGAAGGAAAGTGGGTTTAGGAATTTCTCTCGCCCGAAAAACACCTGAAGTCTCGGTTGAGGATCAATTGAACCCACGTTCACGGGTTGCTTCGAACGGACTTGGACACGGTCTTGCTGGAGCAGTTCTCTCTTGGATCGGATCATGGACCGGATGCAGTGGTATATGCTTTATGAATGTGTCGATAGTACGTACACGAATTGCGAGGGTCTTTGTGAGTGGCGAAATGCCGCCACCACAAATGATTTTAAAATATTGCGTCGCCTTTCGTCTCCGTGCTATATTATATATTACACGAGCATCTCTGTTCCACTCACCAGTGTTTGAACCTCGTGAGAATTCACGCACAAACTGAGATCTAGTACTGAGACCAAGTACGCATCCGCCCAACCGTAGAGAGCTCACCAACGACGCAACACAGCACCATGAAATTTACACTGGTGAACGCGGCTAGTTATTCATTTTGTTGCGCTCTTGAGATATGAATTTAATTAATAGAACAAAAATTTCACCTACGTGGATAGGGCTGAGCACGAGTTACCATTTCGAGGACATGTGTGGTGGCCACATGGTGCATGTGGAGATAACACAACAGGCAAGAGTCGCCATCTATCGGCAGTTAGGGGAGACTGAGTGGCGGAAGGTTTGAATGAGGTTGTTTGTGTTTTGGGGTAAAATGAAAGTGTAGCTTCTGAAGAAAATGTAGAAGGAAAGTCTTTAAGAAAAAGAATCTTTTTTTATAAGAAAAATATATCATCTTTTTGTGTTTTATCCAATTGTAGGTACTTATTTTTATTTTTAATCGCTGGTTAATCCATTTCGTAATAATTTGGGGTTATCTTTTTCTGAGTTATTACTAATCCAGGAAACGTTTTCCAGTAAAGGGTGGGTCTCTGTCGGATATTCGCAACAAAACAACCAAGTTAACTGCTTACACAATTAAGACGGGCCGTTGTTGCATCTTCGTCTTCCGAGTTTTCACTTTGCTAGCGCGAGCGATCTCAGCTATATTAAGCGATCCGCTTGTAAACAACGTCTCCGATTAGCCCCCAGAATCTCGTCTCTCCTTTTCTTTTTGCCGCTAACGGAGAGCGATATTTGAGCCGCATTTACCGGAAGTGTCCCGTTAGGAAACTCCAAAGGGAAAACGCCGACGCCACTAGCGGCCACTGCAGGCTCTCCAGGGCCGGCACAATGGTGAGAAGCTGCATTAAAATTTTGATTGTGTGTTTGTGCGCAAGACCTTGAAAATGGTGATGTCTTCTTTCTGATTCTTAATTTTATCAAATGTATATAATATACCTTAAAAGTGTTTCTGATATTGGTCAGAAAGCGGTTACTTTCAATCATTTTCAACGTTATCCAATAATTTTTACATCGTGAATTCGCTCAATCGTTCAATCTCACTTTCCTCTTGACAGGAAATGACTGAGAACTTCATTCTTCAATGTGAACCCTGCTCGCTAGATGGCGCGCGAATAAAGGTGTAACGGTCTCCATAGCTAGCCTTGGCATTCATTGTATACTAATTCGCCATCAGTGATATTTGATGTGTTTTTGTTTTTCGGAGGAAATAAATCTTCGACAAGAGAACGGTTTGCGATTGGTGGGTGGTTCAAATTTTCTTGTCTTGGAGGAGGAGGAGGAGGAGGAGGGAAGCACCCTATACTTGGTTTCGAGGGGGACCCTCCCGTCAGTGTTCGGCTCACCCAGGAGAGAATCGACGTAAAACGAGATTTATGGGCCCGGTATTTATGAGCCGCTTCGAACTCTACTGTTTTGTGAACACGTAAAAATTGGTGGGCTTCGAGCGACCGTGACGACATGAATTTCTCTTGGCCTTTTTTCGTGCTGACTTTAACAACTCGAAACTACTTGTTCTGGAGAAGATGTCGACAATTAGACCCTCTCCAGCCTCCCGAGACCCCACAGCCCTCAACTCAATTGACTTGAATTTGCCAATTTTCGCTGTGCTTCGTAATGCGGCATTTAGACCGGATGATCTTGGTCGCATGGAATGAGAGCACGCTCCCATCTCCCGCGACCCCGAAAAGATCCGCACCCATGCAACCAAGATCCTCCGATCTAAATGGCGCAAAAGAACGAATTTGAGTCTGGTTCAAAAAGTAAAATCCAATATTCTCTGCTGTCGTTGAAGATGCACTCACATGTGGTTGGAATGGAACGTTTCTGACGTCACTGCCGCCACACGTATGGAAAGGAAATGAGGTCTCGAATCGACGTAGCAGAGTGAACCGATCAGATCTGACAGTCGATGATGCTCTCTGGTGGCGAGCGAAGTTGCTGCCCGATGTTCTGGGGAGGCAATCACACAATGCACCAGTCAGATTTCTATGACAATCCGGTGGCGCCGTCTAGTTACAGTATTGAGAACCTCTCGGCCTGCTCACTTGACGAACCGGGGGAGACTTACGTTTTTATGTGAAGACGTCTTTCTTATAAATCACGACAGATGAGAGTACATTTCAGAAATCTTTACGTAACGGAAGTTGTCGCGGATTTCGATTCTGACCCCCTTTACATTCTACGATAATATTATTATGTTACAAATTCGATTTCGCGATTCGATTGGGATTGGAATCGATTTCGCGATTTCGATTTCGCGACACTGATCTTTAAAAAAATGAAATATCAAACAAAGCTAGGTGTTATTACTGTTGAGTCAATAGTTGTTGCATATTTCGATGAACTCTGCGCGAAGTTAGTGTCATCGTGTCGCTGTGGCTAATTATTATTTGTTAAGGGGTATACCGCTTGATTTAACCGCTCAAAGCCCCCCCAGGAGGCGACCTGGTAATTTT
>JAQGBY010008747.1:0-10299 GCA_034698785.1 Mycogona germanica
GAAAAAGACTCCCATTCATGCATCCATGAATGAGCGCCTTGGCCCTTGCCCATAAATTTCTTCTCGAATTTAGGGCGCGGTGACAGATGATGGTGGTTATCAGCCATGATGGAGGGCTGATCTGTCACAGTCTGAAGAAGCTTTTCAATTGATGTATCTGAGTCTACCTCCAGATTTTCCAGTTGTTGGGGAACTCCTTGGGAAGAGCCGAGATTCCTCTCTCCAAAGCCTGAGTCCCTCACAAGACTGGGATTCTTCTTGCTCATCCGTCCGGGATGCAAGAAGTGATGATAAGGTTGAAGTAGAGCTTCCTATGCATTCTTTAGGCTTGTCCTATTTAAGCGAATTTGTAATGTAATGTTTCCTACCTAAGCTAAATATTAATTAAGGCCCTGTGCCATAACTTTAAACATTTTCTAAGGTATTGCCTAAATGTGGCACAGTCACCTTTTCCCTAACATTTGCTAACAGTGAAGCTCTATATATTGATTTTAATTTATTAAATTAAGTTGAAGTTTACAACTATCAAGAAGAAATTTCAGAAGGATGCTTGATAACAGATGTGGTAACTGTATCCAATGAGCTGACACTTACTGATAATTTGCTAAGTCTTGATAATAATTAAATACCAAAAATATTTTGAAGAGATTCTAAATCAACAAGGTATTTTTATAAATAGTTTCTTACTTGAGAAATATTTTAAATTATTTCAGGGTGGTCACTCCTTACCTCAATTAAAATATTTCTAGTCTTCTATCCTAGTGGCTGACTAGGATGAGACTTAAATTCGAAACTTTGAAAGACCTAAAATTTAATCCAAAAATTTGAAATGGATAATAATTCTGAATTTTGAGTTTACAAAATTATCGAATTGAAACAATTAATTTATCACAGCCAAACTGGCCCTGACTTACTAGTGCTAGTCACTATTAGAGACTTCTCTATTTGTAACTAAAGAAGCACTAAAATAGTTGTTGAATTAATGGGGACAGGAACACTACCAATTGCAGGCCTAAATACTCAGCTAGGAATAATGGACGGGCAAAAAACGTTTTTATAGATAAATAGCACGACTATTTATTTAACTGGTGCGAGCAAAACAACAGAACGACTGTATTCGTCAGCAGCATAACGTGGAGTGATGATTAGACAGCCGAGCTGTCTACTATTTATATGCATGGTGCTGCGTCACCATGCTCACCAGAGCGAGGCGACGCAACACCACACACAGCCAATCGGCTGCGCGCTGGTCGCCACTGAGTCGACCCTTGGACCCAGTGGCACCCAAGCAAACAGATAACCACTCGGAGGTGAATATTCCTCCAACAACAGTAGGCCTAGCCTTTTCATGTAAGTCAGAGATGACAATTGAAGATGTTATCTCGCGCGATGAAATTCGAAGTCCTGATCTCTATTGAAGGTTTTTGGAACCGAAGATGGAGCTCTGGATCTGAAGATGGTGATGCTGTAAGAGTGTATTGAAGCACACGCAACGCGAATCCTAGCCTTAAGACTATGTGAGTGCATCAGGCCGGGAAATGTCCCAAAATAGTAGGCACGGTCACTCACGGCTTCTGCCAATCTAATCAGTGGGGTGGTTTATTAGCTAAAACCCTTTCGTGTTATATATATACCCCAACCCATTAGACACGGATCATGGTTACCTGTGTACCTCACTTACAGATGATTGAACTCCAGAACCAACTTATGATGATATAAGCTCCACCCTCTGGAGTTGATGGTGTTGACAATTGAGCTGGAAAAAAATGTCGGAATACCAATATTAAATTCAGATCTTACATAAAATCACTGACAGATTAATTGGAGTAAAGCAAATTTAAATTACACAAAGTTATTAAGTTTTATTCAAACAATTGCCTCTTTCTACTGAAGCACTTGTGTGGTGGCAATTTATTAAAAAGATCCAGAAAACCACTGTTTAAATTTAATTAAACAGTTATTATCAAAGACTGGAAATTTTTATTATTTAATTTAATTATTTATAATTTCTAATAATTTAATCAATCCCAATGTCAAATAATGTTTGCCTAAACATTTACATGTTACAAAGGACAAATAATATTGAAATTTCTTAGAAAAGATTGACTCAAATCAGATAAATAGGATTTTTAAAATCCAATTATATATGATATGTGGGGTCTTATATTATTTAAAACAATAAATTATATTTCCCCTCTGATTCTACATTTATTCAGGAACCAACAACAAGACGCAATCAAGACCATTTATCATATTCATTTATGAAAAATCTCCAATAGCAATTTGGCAAATATTATCGTTGACAAATAATCACTTGCAAAACACTCATTCATCAGAATATAAATTTCATTTATCATTTTAACCCAATTCTCAGCAAAAAGGTTCTTATTAGAAATTAAGTTCAATTTCGGGGAGCGACCCCATTTTACCGTCTCTGCAAGTCGTAGTAATGAAAACTGCTTCTCTATGATTTACTCAAAAAATCATCCATCTAAATTTCACCTGCGCGGTCGTTCCGTATCGTCGATCATCTTAGCAATTCATGCGTCTATGAATCACTGCAATTTTGTAGTGGGAAGGTATTAGTAGAAAAACTTCGGCTTCATGGGAAGATCGTAGCACAATCTCAAAGCGATGTAGATCACGTCACAAATTGGCGCGATAGAATTTCTCACTCCCGTCTTTGCAGCGAGGATTTATGAATGATGCGATGAACCGGCGATTTCCAGCAACTTGTTCATTTTAAGATCCTTCAAAATTATGACTCAGTCGAATGCAAATTAAAAGGAACACCGAAAAGTTTCATGGCGAATGCATTTTCATAAATTTAAATTTCAATCAAATGAGAGAAATCGTGCGTGAAATTGGCAAAGTTCATTTCCAATAAAAGAATTATTTCAAATTCAGATGCTTGTGTTCATAAGACATATAAATGATTCTAGTTATTCCAAACTTGATACAAATTGATCATACCATAATTCATTGTCGAAAAACAAATTATTCCAGCACTAGGCGAACAAAGCATAGATGAGAGACCATCGTGGTCAACTGGTCGGAGAGAAGTGACAAGGACTCGCGATCGGAAATCTCCGATCAAGACTCTCGTCTTGACCTCCAGCGCCACCCCTACTCCCCATTGGGTATTGTCAGGGCGCGCTCTCATTGGTCCGGGAGGGGGAAGGAAGAGGAAGGATAGATTCTGATCGCATCGAGAATCTATGGCTTACAGATATAAGAGTCAAAATTATCCAGCAATTGGACTATTTAAACATTACATAAATTATTTATCAAACTATTAATATTGCCCACACATTTAGCTTTATCAGTTGAAAATAATATTCTAAAAAGGCAATTTAAGAATTATATATTTAAGCTTAATAGTTTTGCTTGACTGATGAACTCTCCTAAAAGGAGATTAATTTTAATTTTACTCAGAGAAAATTATTTAACACTCCAATAACCACAGACAGTGTTCAGTGACCCCAGCCCAAATGCAACACAACAAAAAACTGAAAAATCAATTAAATGTTATTAAACATTCAATTAACCCATCAACAATGCAAAAATCAAGATTGCTAAACAAAAGAAATTCAAATTATTATGATGAGAAATTTACAATTGAAAAATTGTCCAATAGCTGTAAGAAAATTTATTATTTTTGTCAAGATGGTGACCTTTCCCCCTCCCCCCTTTTACTTTGAGCACACGCCAGGCAGCCATTTTGAAAATGTACAGAATTTTAAGCAAAATTTTCTCCTCTGAGAAAATCAGAAATAAAATTAACAATTTTAGGACTTAAATTTACTGCCAACGCGCGGCCATCATTTCAGGGAAAGGAAAGAGGTGTTTCGGCACCATTATCAGACTGCATTTAGCGTCTGACAAAATAGCTCGAGAGAGCCCTTATCTGTTCGATCATCCTGATAAACATTTTGACCAAACACTTTGATAATTCAAGCAATCAATGTACACAAAAATGATCCAATACTACTTCCAAATTTGCATAGAATCTCTTCTTTACTTATTACTTTTTGTAGTTGTTTAAACTTTTTAAAAGGAACAATTTACATCATAGAATTTATGACCAAATCACAAAAGCATTTCTTCAGCAAATTTTCCCTATCGGAGTTTTTTAATTAAATTGTTTATTTTACCGTCCGGGGAGCGACCCCTTCTTATTCTTTGTCGATCACTCGTCGTAGACGTTCTCAGCATTGAAGGTATCCATAAGGCTGGATCTGGAGCCCCCTGGCACCCCCTGGAATGGAAATGGCGGCAACGGCAGGGAGCCAGGACCCACCAAACACCAAATGTGCAAAGTTAAAAAATCGACCATTCTGGTCAAACAGTCACTGTCCTGGTCGTTGTCGGAATTGCCGGATTCTGACAATGTTTCACTGCTGGAGGAGTCATCCAGCTCATACCTGGCACTCATCACTTTCACTTGAGTCCGGTACAATTCTGAACGTTCCAGCAGTTGCTGTCCACGCTTGCACGACTTTGTTTTCTGTAGATACCATAAAAAAAATCTACTTTTTTTAAAACATTGAAGAAAAGTTACAAACTCTCCCACATCTGTTGCCAGACTTTGGCCCTAGATGGTGCAACCGACACTGCAAATGCACGCGGCTAACGATATCTATGTTTTTCGCTCTATCCAATCATCTGCTTTGCGTCTCTGCAATTAGTAGATTTTTCCCACGAATTTTTGGAAAAGTGAAAAACTTCGTCTTCCCCGGTGGTATGGGGAATATGTTACGGTTAAAGGGGGTTAACTCCTATTTCCCTAGAGTGTGTAAACAGTGGAATGGTCTGACGGACACTAAAATCCAGAGCCTTTTTAAATAAATCCATTTCTGTCCCCAACTGGTTTTCGACCCCCGCCATGGGCCCTCTCTTGGGGGGCATGCTTGCGGGTAAAATTTGTAATTGTTAGCATTTGTGTGCAGGCACTTCTGTCAAGTGCCTTCGGCATGGGCCGCATGGCGTAAGTGTTGACTGTGGTTTGCTTTACCGACAAACCTTATACATATAGCCGGATCTGCCATTATTCGTTCGTGCCACATTCATTGGTTTAGCGATGACATTTATGTGTCTATGAATGGATAGTGTTAGGAATTACGCATAGTACCGTCACATTTTGTCGACAAGCAAAATGATTTGCGTGACATCTATGTGTATATGTGTGTAGACAAACCTGGCCTAGGCGGTGAAACATTATAATACTTGATGACGTTTGCGCTTCGTTTGATTCTTCACAGCAGGCAGCCGTTAAGCAGACTTATCTGGGTACATTCTATTGAGAATTTTTGTACATATGCGTCAGTGAAAAGCTTTTTTTCATCTGCTCATTGTTCCCACTGAACATATAAAAATCAAATATTAAGGCGTATCACGATTTCAATCAGTCTAAAGCGCTTTCACTAACACGTCGATATTGATTCGCAAATAGTACAATTTATTACCTTGATTAAAATAATAAGTTTATAGTAATCAACAGTGTTTCTACTATTTCTCAAATTAAGTACATCTTCACAAATTTATAAATATGATAAAAGATTGAATCACTAAAAGTGAAAATGTTAGAAATGGTCATCGGGCAAAAGCAATGTGAACCGAAAAATTGACTTTTACAAATAATTCTTGAATAGTCCTGGATTTGGTCAATCAGGACTCTGACAAATTCGACGTAATTTATAACAGCGTATAATTATTCTTGTGGTGTGTTTATTTGTTTATTATAATTCTGGCGCAGAACGTCGAGATTTTTTTTTTGTTTTACCCTTCACTGTAGTCACTGCACTACAGGATTTTCTGTTCCCTGGTGGTGTGTTTATTATTAGTGTAATTATTAGGGTAAAGCCCAAGTTAAATGTGAAGTAACTGATTTTTCACGTGCCTGACTTTATCTCGTGAAATTCACGACCCGTCGTGGCGCAGTTGGTTTATGACGGACTGTTGTTCGGCGGTCCCGGGTTCGATTCCCGGCGCGGGCTTTGGCCTGGGGTACTGGTGAAAACGTGCCCCTCACAAAGTGCCTAAGCACTGAGAGGGGTACAGAATCTTCCTGTTGTGACCCGTCACTTCAGTAAATTATAAATAAAAAAAAAATCGACGACGTCATTTTTTTCATGTGGATACTCCATTTTTTAAAGTTTGAAGCCAAAGGGAAACGTTACAAAAGCCAAAATTTTGTAAAGCTAGTTTTATTACGTTTTATTGAAAATTGAGATCCGTCGCTATAGCGAATTATGATGGTGTACTTACGGTATATTCATTTTTATGCGATTTCATTGTGAGCCGTTCGGCAAAAAGTCTCTGGAAACGAAAATCCCAACTTCAGTTTATAATATAGAATTAATTTGAATTTGAAAATCGAAAAATTCTAGCTGTTTCTTATGAGGGATTTAGTTAGGACGTCTGGATTATATATATTTTAAATGGTGAGCCAAAATAAATGCAAAGTGTCTTCATGGCGTATGTATACAGGCTGGTAATTTGCGAGAGGTATAGTGTAGAGTGTTGGGTAGCTCAATTGGTAGAGCTCTGAGCCGAAATCCAGGGATCCGTCGTTCAACTGCCGGTCTGCACGAAACTCAATATTTTTCGCAGTTATCAGTTCTAATTAAAATAATAGTAAAATATTATTATAAAAGCGAGCTCGCCACTCGGTTCGTCTCCTTCGGCCTGTCCAGAATTCGCCATTTAATATATATAATGTTTCTTATGATTTTTTGCTTGTGCATGCGTGATAAATTTGAATTGTACTCGAGATTGTGACCAAATGTGCATTCGAGATTTCAGGCCGTCTTCCTGAGATACAGATCGCGTGGTCGACTGTTACTGAAACTAAAACGCACCCCCTTCCCAGCACATTTGAGATGGGCGAATTGTCTAACCGGGTATTGCGTGACTGCTGGTTTCTGCATATTGACGGAGCTCTCCCGGCGCTGCTAACAGAAACTAATTGTTCAACCCGTCACACCTTATTCTAGTAACTCGCTGGAATACTGTATATGTTAATTTACGAGCTTGCGGAGCCTGTTCAAACAATTCTGGGCTCATTAAAACATGTGAACGACAGTTGGAATATTGATTTAATGGCGTGGTTCGACTGTTAACGGGTCAACACGGTCAAACTATACACTACTCGGGTTTTTGCTTGCATCGGGTTATTCCATTCACCGACACTTGTGTCAAAGATAATTAGTCTGCTTTTATCCCCAAATTTCACTAGCACCTCTTGGAACTAAATACAGACCGTCTATAACTGATCGTGAAAAAGCCAAAATCGAAAATAGCCTTGTTGATTTTTCGATATGTACATATATCAGGTCCGCAATGTGTTTAAATATATTTTTGTCTAAATAGTGACAGCGCACAGATGACCAACTTTCAAGAAAATAGTTACGATTAAAAAGCGACCAAACATCTTCGCGCATCAAACCAAAGATGGTACAGACTTTTGAGTAAGGATTCGTCAACATAGACGACCGCCAGTAACACGAATAAAGTTGGCGTTTGTTTAGGGTGTTTTCCGTTTTTGTTCCTTGAATTTCCTCAGTACCTTAGCCGTCGTTGCCATCTCCAGCATTTGCGCCACTGGTAGCTCCATATAATGGTGTGCGCATCTGGCATAATGATGAAACATCGCAAAATTTCAGACTTCTTCAACTAATTATGGGAACCGGTTTTATTTTAATAGCATAACTTTTGTATAGTCTTTTCTTTCGGCAAATTTGGTCGCCCGATTTAGAAATGGCTCTCATTTTATTGGTAGTAGGCGCACGCTGGTCTCAGTTGGCGCAACACCAATAAAATCACAGTTACCTGTCCTGTTATGAATATTTATTTTTCTTGCGTGACAACACCACAAACAAAACCTCTAAGTACTTGGAATTGTTTCATCTATACTTTAGTCATTAGATGGCGCCATGAGCTTGGTGACAATATTGCCAGGTCGCAAACCAAAATCAAGCACACTCCGCTGGTTCTAAACATTGGGCGTCCACTTGACAGACAAGTTAGACTATGACGAGGGTTCGTCTGCAGGTTTTCATAAACTCGATAATGCCAAGGGCCAGTAAACTGCTCTTGATAATATGAACACCCGCTTTGGATATTCAATTGGAAAGTACCACATACATGGTCTTGTGATAATTTATATTTTGTCACAATGTGCGCATGCTTACAGGATACCACCAGTATTTTACAACCAAAAGAACGGGGATTTGTATATGAGCAAGCGTAGCAACGGTAAATTATATTTAATTTATTTTTTATTTTAAACTAATGTAATTCAACGGAGCAATGGTCCCGGGTTCCATTCCTAGCCGCGGGCTCTCGATTATTCGTATGTTCTTGGGATAATGTGCCACCCTCGAATAAATTTAGGCATCCAATAAGCTACATAATCTTCTGTTCCTGTGTGCTATTTATTACGATTTAACAAAATGTGTAGGTTCTTTTACAAAGTTGTGTCAAACGATAACAATACTTACATTTATTTTGAGGTTAGTTCAGTTTTTAGTGAAACACCTAAGCACTGAGAGGGGTACAGAATCTTCCGGTTGTGACCCGTCACTTCAGTGAATAAAAAAAAATTATAGGGATAAAACATAACTAGGAAACAACCAGTACAGGAAATGCACCCAAATTTCTAACAAAATTAGATTTATATATATTTTTTTTAAAGAGGGGCATACCCCGTCACTTCCCCTCCTAATGAGGGGGAGGACTCCGACCACCCTCAAGCCTGGACTAATCCAGCGGCTATAAGAGGGTGGACGCCAAATTAATCCTAACCTTAAACAAGGAAATTTACCCCAATTGGCAAACCACTTTAAACTAGCTAATTACATGTATAAGACTGACAATGTACAAAAGAGAAAAAAGAAAGAAACAACAGCGAAAGGAAGGAGACGGCCATCCACGAATCCGAGAACTGGCAGAAAACTTGTCAAGATCGGGAACAACAACAAATCTAAGATACAAGATCATGTGCGACTCTGCTGAAAAATAAACATGCAAAACTACAAATAAGGAATAGCATGGTGGGATACTCAGATGGTTAATTGGAGATTGCAGGACTACATTAACCCTTTAACTGGCCAGCCCGAGAGTATCTCGGGCAAGCAAAACCATACTAAAACGCGCATCCCGAGACTGTCTCGTTTTAGACTTTTCAAAAAATCGTGGCAAAAATCTACAAACCACATGATAATCTGGCGCACATGATTGGATAGAGCGGAAAATGATGTTTCCAAAAATGCCGCACACTTGCAGGTGCGGTGGCGCCATCTAGTTTTCCGATCCGGCAACATTTTTGCGGGAGAGGCCATTTCCAATGTCTTTTTGACATTTTCGAAAAGTGCGATTTTGGAAATGGCATCTCTCGCAGAAACAAAGACGCGCAAGCGTCCAGCAACTGCTGGACCGTCCAGAATTGATCCGGAAGTGAACCTAAGTGACAGTGAAAGTGATGTGAGTGCCGGGGATGCACTGGAGGAGTCATCCAGCAGTTTCAACTCAAGTGAAAGTGGTGAAAGTGGTGAAAGTGATAGTGACAGTGATAGTGTGGACTTGTCCAATGTGCGCGTTTGGTGGGTCCTGGCTCCCCACCCCTGCCACCATTTCCGTTCCAGGGGGTGCCGGTCTCACCTCCAGCATCACGGATAATTTTGATGCTGGATCGGACCCCCTGGACCTGTTCAAGGTGTTTGTGCCTGCAAAAATGGTGCGTAAAATTGTGCAGGAAACCAACAAGTATGACTGGCACCCAGCTCCCAGTTCCGGCGCTGGACAGACATGACCACAGACGACTTCTGTATCTGGTTGGCCCTAGTGATCCAGCAGGGGGTGGTCCAGCAATGAGCTGGTCGAAACTCCCTTCTTCCGGCGCTACATGTCTGAGCACCGGTTCAGCCTCATCACCTGGTTCCTGCATTTTGTGGACAATGCCACCATCCAGCAAGAGGAGAAGGACCACCCCTGCTGAAAGCTGCACAAGATCTGGCCAGTGTACCAGAATATGCTGGACAAATTTCGATCGGTCTACACACCAGCCAGAGAAATATCAATAGATGAGAGCCTGCTCCTGCACAAGGGCAATCTTGGCTGGAAGCAGTTTATGCCACTCAAGTGCACACAGTTCGGCATCAAGCTGTACATGCTGTGTGAGGCCAGCACCGGATATGTCTGGACCTCAATCTTCTCCAATCAAGGCCCAGTTGGTTTAGTGACTGACTGTGGTTTCGGCGGTCCCGGGTTCGATTCCCGGTGCGGGCTCTCGAAAATTTC
>JAQGBY010008748.1:0-10298 GCA_034698785.1 Mycogona germanica
CACAACAGGAAGATTCTGTACCCCTCTCAGTGCTTAGGCACTATGTGAGAGGCACATTTGCACCAGTACCCCGGGATCGAATAATCGAACCCGGGACCGCCGAACCACAGTCAGTCGCTAAACCAACTGCGCTACGATGAGTCGCACGTTTCGAACATATTCGAAGGTACATCGCAATAAATTGCAAAAACAGTATTTGATCGCCAACGTGAGCATAAAAAAGGTTTATCGTAGATGATTCACACAGTCAATTAAGTTAAAACAAAGTAACCAAATCAATTTTATTTTCTGTTTGTACCGTTGAGTTTTCTGATGGCTTCTTCTGGTAACGTTTCAGTGAATTTATTGGTTCATTGGTTAGCTCGGTCACGATGCACTTATTAGTTCGTTCGTTGGGGCGGTTAGTATATCTAGTTATGTACTGGTTATATAAGTTCGGGACAGCAACGAAAGAAAAGGACAAACTGAGTGACCATAGCTGCAAGTATAATAAAAAAATATTTTCGGCGCTGTCCCGAACTCATTCCTTTTAATTATTAAATTCCCAAGACGTCCTACCAAATTCTTTCTTATATTTATAACTAGTTATGACTGACTCCCAAGATTTTTTTTTAGTAAAGTTAGCCATTTTGTGATCTATTGTCTTTCTTATTTATAATCCTTGAGTATTTTATGGTTTTTGACCGCGAACCCCCAATCAGCAACCAAAGCGCTATTATTGCAGTTGTTTTCTGTCGTCGACGCCGTGTTTTTACATTTTTAGGGCGCTCAAATCGACCCGAGCTCACACGTGAGACCGGCATGAAAATCCAGAATAAGATATCTGGTATATTCGTTCCATTCCAGTTATCATTCAACGCTGATATATTTGTTGTAGAGGTCTTCTCGTTAGGCTTTAGTAAAGATGAACGCTAGATGTAGCGTTCTTCGATGAAGGGGTGTGACCTTTCCTCCGACGACTGATGACGAGAGGGGGTCCAAAATTGGTTGAATTGTTGCCAATTTACGCGTGTAATGGATAGGACGGGAGAACCGTACGCACACACCTTGACTCTCAAGAAGAAACTTATTCTATGTGAAATGATGAGTGTGGGCATAATCTTGTGCTGGAATTAAAATGGAGAGATAATTAGAATTAGTTGGAAAATAGTTACTGGTTCTCCCTCGGTCGCGTGGTTTCGACTGGTGCTCGGTGGCCCGATGAAAAATGGTGTCCCACTGTAGTCGTGACGGTGTGTCTCGCTCATTTGCATCAAAATTTCCGTCGGGTTTTGTCGCCATCTGATTATCCCCGCCGACGCCGTCGCCCTCTCTCTCTCTCTCTCTCCCTCCTTCACTTTTTAAACCGATACAGATATTCATTATAAGCGTGACTGTTGTCCTCGCGAGACCCTCCCCCACATACCTAAGCAAGTGACGATTCGTCGAATAAAAACAGTTTAACTTTCAATTTGCGTGGTTGACATCCTGACCCGTTTTATTTTATATTTTAGGTTGCCTATTGCCTAATCATTTTTTAATAGATGATTTCACCGTTTGCGTGATGGCATTGGATACACCTTTAAATTATTTACGGAGACGCTCGCTAGATGGCGCTGAGCAGAATTAGTTGGACACGGCGTTTATATCGGTTCAGTCTGATGTGTCGGTCGTTGTTTTGGACTTGTTTGAGTTTACCTGAACACGATGTAGAGACCCATTTATGACGAGTCCCTTTTTTGATAGGCCCTTTAGTATGTTTTTTTTTTCTTTTTTTTTTATAAATTTGTATAATCTGTTCTTATGGAGGGTAAGCAGTTATCCGGAAGAGTTCGTGGATGTCGCGTTGCTGGCCCCTGAATGAACGCACCCGTGCATTACGTCGGTGTTCCTAGTGTTTGTCCACGTTTATGATTAGGGTTCAGGACGGAAAACAATGAGTACTGCACTTGTTTATTTCGGGGTCCTCCGAGGATATAGATTGAGTCGGTTCTATATATTATGAGCGAGGCGTACACAGAAAATGCAATTTTAACAGAGGGCGCGATGGTCGTGGCATTCCCCTTCCCCATCCCCATCCCCCGCTCGATCCAGAACAACTCTGATGTCATCTCAAAAATAATTGGTTTGCCTCCCAGCTCAATATTTATTAAGCCGATTAGAAAGTTCAGAGCTTCTTTTTGTTTCGCGGAGAAAAGGACCATCACGCCGTTTCGTACCTTCGCCGAGAAAGTGGCGCCCCCTATCTCCTCCCTTCTCCCTCCCTTCCCCCTCCTCCTCTTCTCCCCATATCTCTCCGGGTCGTTTGCTGTGATGGGGATTGACACAGATCTTAATTAATTGTTTCGTCTCGCGAGAGTTGGAATCGTCCCTCTTGCATTTTGAGTTTCGAAGATATTCGACAACCACTTCGCATTCATATACGTGAATTGTTTTGCCAATTCATCAAACCACTTGAACCCGTGCGTTGTCGTCACCGCCTTAATTTAAGGCTGGTTCATCATGGCTTTTAGGATTTCGCTATTGCTTAAACGGATCTAGCCTAATTTTACATCTCTGCACCGCGTTGACTATTTTCAAAATTGCGAGTTAATTATGTATGAAATTGGTGTTTTCTTGAATCTAATTGTGTTATTTCTTTTTCTTTCTAGGTAAGTTATCATTTTGGCTTATTTCCACATTTAACCCGTGACATATGAATAGTGATGTGTGTCGCCTTCCATCGGACGAACTATCTGGTACTGTAAACCTATTTTTTCCCCCAGTAAAATGGATGAGTTTGTTTTTTGTGTTCTTGAACAACTTTCTGATTTATGGGAATGGCGAACGAGAATAAATGGTGGCTAATTTATTTTCTATTTCCCAACGCACCCACCTTGCCATATATGGAGTATGAGATCAAGTAAATTTCTCCGCCGCCATATTTAGACATGCACAAATCTGCTGTTAACTTATAATTTAACGCATCTGTCGCCAGTCTACGTTCATGGGGGCCTGACTGCCATCTGGCGGCTGGAGAAGAAAAAAACATACTAAAGGGCCTATCAAAAAAGGGACTCGTCATAAATGGGTCTTTACGGTTTCCTACACATCAGCGCGCACGCAGCTGAGACGATGTTTATGTTTAAGGACCGGATTGTTGGGTCTTCAACCGGGCTTGGAATCATTCACTGTTAGTCATTAAAATATATACTTTTTATATTCTTAAATTCCTTATATCTGATAACATCGGCTTCATTTTCAAAAAAACGCAGTTATCTCATATCTCTGCAAAAATATCTTGAAATGCAAGTGCAGGTATTTGCCACACCTGGTTTTTAGTATCCCTATATTGTATTATATCTCTTAATATATGATCTTTGGTGATTCTGATAGAGATTAGCTTCCCGTTAATATCTATTATGCTGTGACAAATACGATGCGATGCATTTGATTTTGCAACTTTAGTTGGTTTGTTATTAATCGCCAGGCCAGATTGTGTGGGTTCCCAAAAATAAACGTGGTCATTTTTGGGTTGTCCATTTGACTCATGTTGTCCCACAAATTATTGTTAAAACTAGTCCGGTTAGGACTCCGTATTCGGCTTAAATATAAATTAATTGCCAAATTGAAAGCAGATTTTGATGTGAGCCAATGTTTTTCTGTTTTTCATCCTGTCAAAAGGATACAGTATGTTTTTTGGAGACAGGATAATCCGTAACCGTCATTTGTTCCGTGTGGTGTGGTTGACGCAGTCTCCTGAATTGCAAGTGCATATTTAGTATACAGAGCGTATATACTGTGTGTGTCTCGCTCGCCGGGTTGGGGCGCGGTGGCGAAATGCACTCTATATTGAAAAATGTAATTACAGAAAATTGAATTTTGCGGCATGATTTTTTTCTTCGGCGAACGCGTTGAGCCAGACGCCGCCGCCGCCGACGACGACGACTACACATGTATATAATTTGGTATTCTTTAAACCGTGTCTTCGCGAATACTTTTGTGTGCGCGCGCGACTATGGCGACTGAGACGGGCGTCTTAAGTGTTGTTTGGCTGACTGCAATAATAAGGGGGGAGGGGATTGGTGTGGGAAGGAGAAGAGGGGGTGACCGAGGAGAGGGGGGGTTGAGATACAGAGTAGTGGGGGGAGGCGTACTACTAAAAATCGGTAGAATTATTCCGCAAGGGGGGGATTAGTGCTCGTCTGTTGGTACTATGGACACTGCTCTTTAACACTAGGTGGCGCATACTTGCCTCGACGGCTGGCTGCGGTTGTCGCCACTTGTGGAGGTAACGCCAGCCTAGCCTACTGAGGATTAGTACAACAAATAATTTTTTACCGTATCTCTGGTTATCAATAGCTTTCGGAGCGTCAAGATGTTATAAATTTTACATTTAAACTAGCTTCGTTGCCGAGTTTCTAATTGTAGTCCTGCAATTTCCCACCGTTTTAGTTAGTACTACAATCGGCTCCTATTCATTTTCTTTGAGTTTTTGTTTGGAAGTTCGTTAAGCGTTCATTTGGCGTCATAACTTGTTTTGTCGAAGGTATTTCATCGCATTTTTATCGTAGTTGAACGGCATTTTTTGTAGCAGAGTTGAGCAATCGCGCTACAAGGTGACGTATTGCAGCGGTAATCGGCAATCGACGAGCGCCACCGCCAAGGCGCAAATTTAATAGTGAGAAATTTGAAATTTGAGTCTCGGAATTCGAAAGTTGTCTTAATTATGCTGAAGTTTCATAATAATCTGACTATTTTTGTCAACTTATTAGAAATAATAAAAGTGTTCCATATTTTTTACCTTTTTTACTAATCTTTCATGGAGAGCTAATTCCGGCTTCCTGCAAAAAAATAGAATGGGAGATGAATGTATCAATGAAAGTGCACGGTTTTTATGTGCCACGTCAAATGGACTCGCACTGATATCGTAATTCCCAAACTCACTACTAATCTGTGAAGTTTCAGTGTTCTCGATTTCGCGGCGCCCAGCTACGTCAGAGCCGTGGTGACGCGTCGTGCGCATGCGCGGATCGGCTGTCGAGATGGTGGGGGCGGGGCGGGGGGGGGTAAAGGTGGCGTGGCGGCGCCTCCGGTTATAGTTAAGATTCCAATCAATGAAGCGCGGCGGCGTCTCTCACTTTTTCCAAGCGACTAGCCGGGACCTGATTGAGCCACTTTGGGATTGGTGGGTGGGGGCGGGGGGGGAGGTGGTGGTGGTGGTGGTGGTGGCGGGCGAGTTCTTCTCCATCTCCATCTCTCTGTCACTCCGCGAATCCCCCCGCACGGTCGTCGGCGTTTCCAGCCCGCTCGGCCCGCCCAATCTTCCCTCCCCGTGCTCGCTCTTTCTCGCTCTCTCTCACTCTCTCGCTCACCCCTCCTCATCCACCCGTGCTAGCCTCTAGCAGCAGCAGCGGCCCGAGTATAGAAAAATGGAACGAGCAATTGCACCGACAAGCAATTAAAGTGTCATGTTTAGTGTCAGAACGAGGATCGCACCATCGGTTCGTGTGGATGTGTCTGTGGGTGGCGGTGGAGTTGGAACGGACTTATTCCCCCGGATGTACGGAGTCGGGAAACGGGCGCCTCTCCTCTAGGTTTCATCGGTGGTCTAAGTACAGGTACCCACATACGTCGAGATCGCGATGATTTGCTTTTTGTTGGGGGGGAGGGGTTGATGATTAAACCTCGGGATGCCCACCGGAAACGTAATAAGTCTCGGGTGTATCACAGGTGTGCAACGCCGTCTAACGAACAACTGATAAAATATACGTATTTCGTGGACACCTCCGTTGTCTTAGAGGTGTCGAGTGGCATAGCGGTTGGCGTGCTTGTCTTATGTGACCGTATCGTTCAATCTAGGCCAACACCTTTCATTCTTTCGCAATGGAAGTTTTGGCTGGTCTTACTTAGTCATGTTGCTGGTCTTAATGCTTCCCATTTGCTTGATAAGGCATGACCTTGGCTATCGTTATTTCCTTTTTTGATTACCGGCGAGTTTCCAAACAGTGCTTAAGCGCCGAGCAAACTTGCAAATTGCGCATAGCGTTGTTTTCTTTGGAAATACTCAACCACAATTTATATTTTCGCTTTTCGTTTATACGCGATGCTGAAATAAAATTTAAGAAATCGTGACCCTTGCCTAAACGATATGAGGGCACGTTAAACATTCATACCTAGGTCAGACTTAGGCTAGGCATAATTAACAGGTCACCCCTCTGGGGGCTTTGAGGCTAGAGAGCTGGTAGGTCGCCACTTCAAGAATCATTGATTGATTGATCAGTTACCTTTCCAATGAGTTCTTGATTGTTGATAGATATTACAACAATAATGTACGCAATAATCGTGGAGTGATCTAGATGGTACGAATATTTGTAAGAAGAAATATCCAATTACGCTGCGAAGATTTAACAATTATGGGGAGAGGTTCTAAACGTTTCATGAATCTGGCATCGCTTCTCGATTACGAACAGAGAGTGGATGCACACACACTGACGTAGAGGACTCGCTGGTGGATCCATCAGTTCCGGAGGGGGAGGGGGGAGTAGGAGTGAGTGGGTGGTAGGTGACGGTAGCCTAAGAGCGGAGACCGCCCACTTCCTCCGATTCCAGGAGATTCTTTTGTGCGGAGCAATTCGGCCGCCCCGAGATTGGAATTACGCACCGTCACCATCGACTCTCGAGACAAAAGGCGCCGATCTGGTCCTCTCTTTATTCTTGTTGGCTTCGAGGACCGTTGCTTCTTCGTCACTGGTGCAGTTGCAGTCTTGCAGCGCGCGTGTCTGCATTGGTGGCTTCTGTTTCGTGGGTTTGCGTTGGGCTTCCCCGCATAGCGAGGGTGCGATGTGTGCGGTTACTATTTGTGTGTGTGTGTTTGTGAGTAGATATTATCAATTTTCAAAGTAAAGTAAATTCGTGAAGGGGTTTTTGAAATACAAGCGTTTTTTTATTTAAACAGGGGATATATAAACCGATCAGCTGGCCTTAAAATCTTGTGGAAAGGTTTCCTGTGAATATTCTTTGGCTACCTATTGCCGCAGCCTACCGTTGAAACAATAAAAACGATTTGTCAGTAACGATTTGTAAGGGTGGTTGCGGTCAATTCGGTGAGGGCGATTTAAGGTGATCGACGAGATGGTTCTGAAAAATGTAGTTGCATTGCTACCGGGACACGACCTTGCATCTAATATTTAAATTGAAGACGTTCTCAAATTTTCATTCTAATATATTAAATGTGCGTGGGTTTGCGAATCGTGTTTCGGTCAGCAATGGCCGCGCGGGGGTTTTAATGTTCATGAGCCTGGGTCGTTCCCGGATATGGAATCAACGACTGTAGCTAGTCGTTCGTCCGTGGCGTTGTTTCCCCCGCGTGGTCATCATTATCTCGGACGCGCGGCCGTTGCGGCTTGTTGACTGTAAGTCCGTAATTAATTGCGATGAAGTCGTTAACGAGCTGACCGCTCCCTCCCGCCCTCTCACCCATTACCCTCCTCAACCCCAATGTCCGTTGCTGGATTCGACCGATACCCCGAAACGGATGACTTTCAATTGTCAGCGGCCTCGTTTTTGGGAGGTGGTGGTGGTGGTGGTGGCGACGATGGTAGCGGTGGAGCGCTCTTCACTATCGTTAGCCACGCCCTGGGCAAAGTCTGTGCCCTCTTTTTCCGTTTCATCTCGCAGTATACCAAACGTGTCTGAAGATACTTTTGTGACTCAAGGATTTTAGTAATAAATTTCTCTGAATTTTAAAATAAATCTAGAGTCGAATGTTTTCAAGTTCCAGTTTACTTTTTGGCCTACTGTCGACTAAATTAATTAATTACACGAGCAATAAGGAGTCTTTGCCCATCTCGTCTAAATATGATTTCATCACTTCGAAACTGGTGAAAAAGCAAACTCTTTGAGTACGATCACATTGGGGTGATTACCTTGGAGGGTTTGGATTACCGATGAGTGTGTGTATCTTTTTATGAATATATTCAATATTTGTATCCGCCCTGGGTGCCTGTCCGGGTAGGTAATGCATTGAACTGGATTGGGAGAGATGGAGGGTGGTGGACTAAAGCAATTGATTGTGTTTGTATCATCGATCGTTGAATTCCCCCATCTTTCTCCTTCACCCCGTCCCCTTCCTAGTTCTTTCACGGCATCATCTACTTCATCACCACCCCCACAGTTCCTCCACCTCTCGTTTTGGGATCGAGCAACTGGCGATTAGTGGACACCAGGACAAATTAATACTTGGTTCGAAGAACGGTCAAATTTGGCTTCTTTGCTTACTTTGGCTTCGTAAGGGTATCGCACTAGACTGCCATGTCGTTTAGCATTTTTTCCTTGATTTGAGTATTTCGCTTTAATGTAGCGGCTACCTTTAGTGCGTTAAGTCGTTACGTTCACTTTAGCACGTAAGTCGTTGTTTCAGGTTCTTATTACCTGCTCGATATTATACCTGGATATTCGGTTCAGTTGCTTTTGTCGTTTGCCAATTTTGTTTTTTTAAATGAGGTAGTTTCAAGAATTTTAAGTCGGCCCGTTCTACGTTCTCTTGGAGATTCGTTTTTTTATTTTTGTTTTTCGCTGGTCTTTCTCGCTTAGCTCTGCTAAAGCTTTGCCAGTAGAGCTACTTCCGGTCAGGCGAGCGAGACCGGAAGTGGATTCGGCCGGCGTCGGCCCACCTTATCTCGGCCGCCGCCGCTCGTGAGTTATGGCGCCCTTATCGCACTTTGGCTGGCGGCAACGGCGGCGTCCGCCCTTCCAACGAGATTAGTGTGAGGGTGAAGGCCGCAAGCGAAATCGAAGGCTCTTCACATTTTTCTAGAAACTTTAAGCCGGTTTCGGGATTGCATACTGAATTCTCTTTTTCACAAAATCTTTTTTTCGTGCAATTCCAATGAACCTACACAATCCGTACTTTCAAAATTCCGTTTACCTGCTAAGAGGGATTTAATGATCTGTTAACGGGAAATGGTTCTGGTAGTTTGGAAGATCGTGTTTTTTGGAACAAGAATGTTGAGTGGTCCTCCAAAGTGAAAACTGGTTTTGTAGTCTATTCTTGCCTATACATCTCGTTGACGTGGACGGCCATCTTGCTTTCCTAATGACCGATAATTAATCTCCTGATTTATCTCCAGTTTTGAGTACCCGTTTTGCCGAACATCAAGCTGGTTTCTCCGTGAGTATTTCGTGCGTTAACAGCAATTTGAAACTGTACTCCATATCTATCACACTGAGGGGGAAATGTTACTAGCGTAGACTTTGAAAAGGCAACAACGGCCAATGAAATGAGAGGTTAAAACCCGTTATCGCATTTCTGCTTTGCCGGAACATATCACCAAGGCTATGATGTTGGGTTTACCCAAGTTACGCGTAAAATTACGAACCTTTTACTTTTACGCCCATTGATATCGTCATTTTGTTTGGTGAAATTGCTCAAAGTTTGTTTAGCTTAGTTTCAATTCAACATGTCCAGCATGTTGAATTAAAATCTTAAAATACGCCTGAATCACAGTGGCAATTTCATGGAGCGGAGCGTGAAAAGTTACTTCTGGCGAAATGATTGAACCCTTTATGGGTACTTGGTCTCCGGACGGTATTGGTATAGGTGCGCCTGGTTCGGGATTGCAGGCATCGTTTAAGGATAATCGGGATTTTTTCACGTCTGCCTTTCTCCCCGAGAGACTTCTTTCGGTGCTCGAGTCTCGAGAGCGTCTTTGGAGCCCCTTCGGGGAGCGACAATCTGCTATCGGGCCAGACAACCGCGATCCGGGATAGTGGGAGAGGGAATATGTAGGTGGAGGAGGAGGGGGGGGGGTGAAGGTGCCTGAGTGCGCGGAAGGAGCATCTGGCGAGGGGCGAGCGTCGACGACCGTGTTGCGATCATTATCTGCAGCCACTTCCAAAGAATACAAACATTGAGAGAGTAACGGCAGTGGTAGTGGCGAAAGGAGTTTAGTCGCGTTCGCAAATGAAACGGTATCTCTCGTACCCGGTTTGTCTTGTGACGCTTCACCCGAAGGTACTTTTTGCGTCATGTCGGATTCAGAGTAAACGAAACCTTATTAATTTGCGAACATTCTTTAAGTTTTGATTTCAGCCATCGGCTTCTGAAATTTGAGCTGCTACATGCCGATGGAGTCTCCCGTCGAAATCTAGCTGCTCGTAGAACTGTTTTGAAACACGTCAGGTCCTGAGTTCGATTTCAGGCGCGGATTCATTTGTCTTAATTTACCACGGAGTGGTGACTACGACATGTGCCCACCAATAGCGCATTTTAATTATTATAAATGTATTTTAAAAATAAATATTCATGCTTCTTTAATTTTCCGTTTTGAGAATAGTGA
>JAQGBY010008749.1:0-10298 GCA_034698785.1 Mycogona germanica
GTACTATGGCTGCTACATGTAATGAGGTTACCAACATACTTTACGAGTTGCATATATTATAAAGCAGCTTGTGTGTTAGACGAAGGCGATACAGGCATGCATTTTTCCGGAACCCCATGCCAACATAAAACACGCGACTTGCTTATCCCACGACTATTGAAAATTAGTTTTTATATTTATTTTTGTTGGATCAAGATTTTCTTGAAAACGGTAAAGTACAATTTATTTTTTATCATTCGGTTTTACTTTTTTCTTTTTCTTTTGTTTTATCGAGACAAGATACACCTCGTTAAATAACTAGGTAGCTCCCAAATTGGATAATGGATGGGCGAGTGCACGAATCTATTGACTTGTTAAATGAACAAGTTTTTAATCTCAATTATCTTTCAGAGGCATTTGATTACGAAATTTGTGTTATGCGGCAGTTCGACCAAATCTGTGGATTGTCGTAGTTTGACGCCAGCTTTTCAATTTTGACAAAAGGTACTGTACATCGACACTTCACATTGCAGGATATACAGGTATATAGTATGATTTTTACCATCCTGTCCAAATGCGCACTTTTTGAAAAACTTGATTATTTGATTATGCGACAACGCTTACCAAATTGTACCACCAAATTGTAAGCTTACTAACCAAGTGGAGTAATCTAAAATGCTGATATCTGTTTATGTACTTGAAGAGTGCGCACATCTTTGGCATACATTTTTCACTTGGTAAATATTTGTTTGGGAGGAGCGTCTTGTTATTTGGCAACCGACCAGAATCTTTGTCAACTCTGGGGTGACCTCGATGTACACAACCAGCATCTCTTGATTGTCAAAATTAAAATAAACGCGGGACTCCTGATGTTCGCGGCGTTGCCAATAGATGGCGCAGAGTTTGCCGTCCGATAACGAAGGCTCTGGTTGTTCCTGTTTGCGCGCAAGAATCTAGACATTCTCGTGTCACGATTCTTTCTGGACGTAACAACTTGAAACTTCCGCAATCGGATCCAAAAGTATTCGACATAATCCACATTTTCTTATTATCTTTGCATTGTTTTAAAATGTCTTGAGACATGGCAAATCAAACTGGAGACGTGACCAGGCTGCTCCGATGACCGTATTTCAAAATTTGTGTATTTATCGCTTTTGCTGGAATTTCATTTGGGCGTACATTAATAATTTATATCATTGTTTTTACATTTTTAAACATCGAAGAAACGCGAAAAGACGTTTATGTTTAAATATGTGCTTTCTGTGCACGATAAAAAATATATACTTAGTAAATTTGGAACTTTAAAAAAATACTTGAAAATTGAAATCGTTTTTTCCGGGATTTTAAAGAAATGAGAAAAACCTGCTACACATATTTTAATTAAAGTGAGATTTGTAATGAAATACAAATATGTGATTGCAGCATTTAATAATCCAGCAGCAGGCAGAAAAAAAAGATTTTCCCAAGGTGAGGCTCGAACTCACAACCCCGGCATCACTTTGGACCCCGCACAAGCAACTGTCATATAAGTACCGTGCGCTAACCAATTGCGCCACTCGGGAAACACATTTGAAGTGTCTCTCGATAATCGTTTACACCAATTACAATTTATTTTCCGACCATCTGTGATCCGTTGTATGAATTATAATTATCCGGCTAACAATGACTCGTCGTTCTTTAATAATTAATCAAGCCATGATCCGTAGCAAAGTGACCAGTAAATTCAAGAATTATTATTCAATGATTAGTTTTAATTGAACTTTGCATATTCACTCTTTCAAAAATCGTTTTTAATTTAATCTGAAAAAATTATACACTGTAATTATTAATTTTTTATTTCCCGGCCTTGAAAGTGATCACAGTCAATGCAAAATGTGGGTTTCGTGAGTTGCGCCATGTGTACAATAGATGGCGCTCCCTGTACTGCGGGCATTAGGCTATGCATTTAAGCGTTTAGTGCTAGTAATGATTGCCAACTTCGAGATTGAGACGGGGCAGCATTCTCATTCGTGTAAGGCTCATAAATTTTTTGTTGAGATTACCAACCTTTCTAGACTGAAATCGAGAAACATTTAAACAATGGCTCAAGTTATTTACCGCAGTTATATTTGAATTTGTGAATCTTATAGTGACGTAAGTCGAGGCTTTTCTCGAATTGAGAAACAAGAGGTTTTACCAGATGTGTCATCATAGGGTTCCGTGCCCCAGTCCAACTTTTGCTGCCCTCTATTGGCGCTATAGAAAAGCGTTGAAGCGCTTACGTCACATTTTATTTCGATAGTTTGACATACCAAGATTAGATCAAGATTGATCATAACTAAAAAAAAATGGACTTAAACCACTCTGGATTTCTCAGCTTCACTCGATTTCCTTAAAGTGGCGACAGTGGCGCTGCAGTCGATTTGTACGCGCAATGCCAGCGAGTCACGCGCGTAGGATGTGGACCAATTACAAATAGCGATCGTGGTGGAGGTTATGCCAACACTGTTTCGCAAACTGGCCATTATCATCAGTCGTCGGGTACCACCAGATCTATAGTGGGCCACCAGGGGCGCGTTAGTCGCAACCTGGAAATGCGGCCGGCGCAGGGCCGAATGATACGCTGGAGTCCCGTTATACCGTCTCTCCTGGCCGTGCAGCACTCAGCGTGCTGGCGGCCGCAACCCTGCAAAATGGAACAACGTCTAAGACTCGGGGTCGTCTGCCTCGGGTCGCCATTTTGCACGATCGATTAACTCCAGATTAACTCGTTTGCTATTGAGGTATTTCTTTAGGGCATAATTAAGGCGAGCTTCTTCTTAGAAAACTATCCAACCAGCACTTATTCACTTCATTGGATGATAAATGCACAAAATTACTAGATACTTGTAGTTTATGAGACACATTCATTGTGAAGTCAAAGACCCCATGTTCGAATCCCGCAGCCACTTTTCCATGACAATCTGATGTGTGTTAAAAATGTGTGTTCTAAATTTCCCGTAAAAATTTTATTTTATAGCGCCAGGGGCGCGTTATTTTTCGCGGGAAAATTTTGATTCAGACTCAGCTACTGCTGGTTTCCATGGTGATAATGGCGCGTTAAGCATCTCAGCTCGCGATATGTTTAATGACTACTCAGTAGTCCATATATTTACGCGCCCATGCATATTCATTTGAATTATATCTGTGCTCTTTTATTGCTTCTACTGGCTTTTTACATTTAAAATTTGAGACTTCAATCAACGATCATCAGGGAGAACAAGCTCTCATCTTTCAATCAAACAATCCAATATTTTTTTTGTAAAAGATATAGGTTTTATTTGATTATTTTCGAGATCGATGTCTGCCATGCAAAGTCTATGGGATATCGTGGTTCCTTGTGACTGTTCACGACCTCTTACGAACATGACTACAGCGACCCCTCTTGGGTATATTTTTAGTTAGCCAAAAACACGATCGGTTTAATGGTGCGTTGTAATATCAGAAGTAGTATCTGGTTGACGGCTCAGAGCTGTGTTATTAATAAATAATCGCAACCGCACCACGGTTGTGATTACCATGCAGGCGACCACAATTTTGTGAATTTTTTTTATTCACTGTAGTCTAATATTACTGCAGGATTTTCTGTACCCCTCTTGGTGCTTAGGCACTGTGAGGGGCACGATTTAATTTATTTTCTTTTATTTTTACAATCACCAAATTATTGAATTTTCCTTTACAAAAAGATAGGAGTCGATTAGGATTTTCTTGACCGATGCTTGACATGCAAAGCTTATTGGACATCGTGTTCTCCCGTGACACGTGTAATCACAGCGACCTCTTACGAGCAATGCAGCATGACTACAGCGACCCCTCTTGGGTATATTTTGAGTTAGTCAAAAACACGATCGGTCCATAATGGCGGTCTTGAAATGTTACGAAATCGTTTTTTGGCGCGCTTCTCTCCGATTGGTCCAACTCACGTGCGACGGTTCCACGCGTGCGATGGCATCAGTCAGCACGCGCGTGCATACAACAGTATGCGAAAGGCGCGTGCTTACTCTCTCGCTCAGTTCCTGTGCTGTTGGTCGACCTCTCTGTCGGCACCGACGTCAAACGAATTCAGTGTGTAGTGAGCAGGGCCAGCTGTACGGTTGTGCCGCATGCTCTCTCTCTTCGGTTACGCGCGTGTTTTTTCGATCGGCTTTTACGTGGATTTTGTGCTGCGCGGCTTTCGCGTGCATGTGCTGTGTGCGTGCGGTTGGTGTTGGGGCGGCGTTGGAGAAACGAGAACCGCTTTACGTCATCGGAGGAGTTTTCGCGCGCAGGTGACTGAACATTTTTTATTATTACACGTAAAAAGGGTTAGCGCGTAAAGATTGCGCAACACATGTGCTTGTAGCAATAGCGGCAGCCGCTATTGGAATTTTCGTGTCCCAACTTTTTTGACAGTTTCGTCAGTTTTTGAAGGTCGTTTTCCAATTTTATGCACGTCGTAATTTGACAGAGTAGGAACTCGCACTACCATTATTATAAGCGATTATTTAAATTCGAAACTCTGAAATTGGCGAAATAGAAGTGCGACAGCATTGTCAACAAACAAACCCACACGGAAAGGTGACAGGTATCGGGCTCCGGAGTTTCGATAAAACTTTATCGAAGTTATGACAGCTTTCCGACGCTAAGAAAACAGAAAGAACAAAATCGGCACCAGACAAGGATTAACGTCGATTTGTGCAGACAGTTTCTCTACGCAACCTGACGTGTTCCTGGAAAAAAAGTGAGGTTGTTGTCACACTCTTGCGGCGCTTTAAGGTAAGGAGTGAATAAAATATTTCGAGAAGGTTTGCTGTGCAGGTTCGAACCCCTAAAATAACAGAAACCTAGTTTTTTTTGGTGTTTTTTTTAAATTTATTTATTCGGATAAGTGTCTGTTGACTGGTGAAATTTTGAGTCTGGAAAATGTTGTAGGAGTTTTCTTTTTGTTGTTGTTGCGGTCATCGTCGTCTTTCCCGGTTCGAATCGGGCGCGTTTGCCACGTCGTCGACCGTCTCGCTTTCTATGTGATACCTGAGGCGGAGCGTGTGTGTGTGTTTGAGAGAGAGAGAGAGGTCACCGCGCAGGCGTAGCTCTATTTTTTCAACTTCACACGATGACGCGAATGAATGAACTCTCGTCCTCTGTCAGTTTGTATACGAGCAGCATTGCGTACGTGTGCAAGGGAGAACATTATTCATACAAGTTTTATTTCTTCCTTTTCGGAGTTTTTCCTGTGTCGTCCTCATTAGACCCATCGGCAATACAGTTGCGTTAAAAAAGCTCCACCGTGTAAGTACTTGATCTGCGCTCAGAATTGAGCGTGGCGATAACACTCTAGTTACATTGGTCAAGCATACTTTCATCCAAGCATGCCTGAGCAAGGTGCGTTCAGACATTGAACAAAATCGGCACGTGCCACTGCGTCCGTGCTTCGACAAGAAATTTCTAGGCGCTCTCTGGAAAGGCAATTCGCCCATCTCAATTGTGCACGTGAATTTCAATTGTGTCTGAGAGGGTGCGCCCAACCTGTAATAGAATTCGAGCACGTGATTTGCATCGCAGGCGCTGGAGGTACAATTTTGGTCTCTCAAATCTGATTCTCATTCTCAGATTACGTCATCTGCGCATGCGCACACTCACCAATTGCGCGCATTGGAGATTGTGCGCATGCGCAGATGGCGTAATCCAAGAATGAGAATCAGATTTGAAAGACCAAAATGTGGACCCCTGGACACGATCTCAAAGGACCATGAGACCCAATCTCAAACCTAATTTAAATTTATCAATCAACTAAAAGCATCCATGATTAGCCGGATTTTCAAGTGATGCCGAACCACACAAGATCAAAATTTGGTTGGTTCTCTCCTGAGAGATTTTAGCCAATGGCACATGTTGTCTCAGGAGGACGTGTATACAGTATACATGTATTTAAAAAGTCTTTCAAGTTTTGTGCATTCCGATGGTACGCAGCATGCGCGCGCAGCTGCGTCGTCGCTACCTCCTTCCTCCTCCCCCTGAAAGCTACTTTTAACATGTGTCATTCATGGCGTGCGCTTTCGCGGGTAATCAATCAGGCGCGGTGGGCTGGGGGAGGGGGAGGAGGAGGAGGAGGAGGAAGGGGGCGTGTTGTTGTTACTGCTGCACTTGAAACTTAACCCGAATCTGCAGGTGAAACATGGTTTCGATTGCATGCAGGCTGCGTAACTAGATAGCGGATGTTGGCAATGATGTCGGGGGTTAGAATAGCGACTGTGGGGAATTGGGGAATTGGAATGAATGAAACTCCTCGTAAAAGCGTAAATAGGTTTCTCATTTGAAGCGAATATTTTATAATTTGAGCAATTTACATGAAATTTAAGGATACTAGGACTCCGAAGACCGAATTTTAAGATATGTGTCCATTCGCTTTCCTGGAATTTTATTTGGGCGACCATTAACAATTTTTATCACAGTTTTTATGTTCTTAAACATCGAAGAAACGCGAAAAGATGTTTATGTTTAAATGTGTGCTTCTGTGCACGATATTAAAAATATAAATATATATTAATACAAATTTGGAACTTTAAATAAAAGATACTGTACTACTTGAAAATTGAAATCGTGTTTCCGGGATTTTAAAGAAAACAGAAAAACCTGCTACAGGTTTTCTTTCAATTGGAGTGACATTTATGATGGAATACGCAAATATGTTTTTACAGCATTTAATAATCCAGCAGCAGGCAGAAAAAAAAAAGATTTTCCCAAGGTGAGGCTCGAACTCACAACCCCGGCATCACTTTGGACCCCGCACAAGCAACTGTCATATAAGTACCGTGCGCTAACCAATTGCGCCACTCGGGAAACACATTTGAAGTGTCTCGCAATAATCGTTTACACCAATTACAATTTATTTTCCGACCATTTTAAATATTAATAACTAAATATTGAGCATCTTCAAGTAAATCTTGATAAAAAGAAGAAAAGAAAACCCGGATAGAAACAGGAACATGATTTTTGTCGATCACTTTCACACGTTCGCTCCCTAGCTAGAAATAGTGTACAAGTTATCGATTTTAACTTTCGAATGAAATAAGTGACGTAAAGAAACAGAGTTCTTATTTTACTCTCAAAGAAAAGACAACTTAATTATTTCTATATGAATAGGCATAGGCATGGGTCTAGCCTATGACCTTCATTTGGGGTAGATATTGCAGTCACATTATCAGTTGACAATGTAAAAACGCTGGTATTCTCAAACAAGAAAATAAATACTGTATGTCCTCTAGAATTTCTGTTGTCCTCTTCCGGTTTGACGTGGGGACGAGATTTTGTTACTTGCCTAGAAAAGCATGTACAGTGTGCAGGATGTATGCTGTGTTGCAGCTGCAGATTTGCTTGATCATTGAATATATTCTTGGTAGATTTTGCTCGCAGATCCAATTTAAAAAGCGAGAGAGGTTCTCTCTATTTCTAGTAACTGTCGAGGGGCTAGAAAGCAAGCGCTATTTCGAACGACTATTAATTAGCAAAGATGATATTCGGTGAGGGGTCTGATGCGCGTTTGTGAAGCCCAATTTTTGCGATAATCGCAACGCCCTATTTCCTTTTTGAAAGAACGAGAATATTTAATAGATCATATATTGCGTTGTCGAATGCGATGTAAACAATTTTCATTCAGGTTTTTCTTTTCTTTGAAACGTTAGGTATTTGCAAAAGCAGGTGACACTTTATTTGTCCTCAGGAGTCTTTCCATTTTTTCTTCAACTTTCAAATGATGCTTTCAATTCCAAACCTTTGTGAAATTTTTAATTGAATTGATTAAAGAAAATTGACATTTTGAAATGGAATTGCAAAATACATGAAATATTTTCGCTCTAAAATCCATATTCCAATAGTCAATCAATAGAAATCCAATAGACAACTTATTACAATACATTTTTTCCAAAACACATATCTGTAATTTTGAATCAAAGTGTGTTATTTTCAATCAAATTGATATAGACATTTTCAATGTTATCACAAAATGCATGGAATATTTTCGTTTCATCGATCCATAGACAATCAATAGAAATCCAATAGACAACCTATTACATTTTTTCCAAAATAGATGTCTGTAATTTTCAGTATTTCTTTTCAATCAATGTAAGTCATTTTCAATGAAATTCCAATTGACGCATTTCCAATTGACGGTAATTTGTGACCATTTCTTTTTAAATTGAAAAGCAAAATGAGCTTCTTTATTCTAAAACTCTGTTATTTTTCATACAAAATGCAAGTGGCATTTTAAAAATTCATTAGCCAGCTGACATTATAATTTAAAATTCATTACAAATTCATTGCAAAATATCTTCATTCATGTTTCAATTGGCAATTTTTCAATTTAGAGATAGCCAGGTGGCATCAGCTTTACACAATAGGGAGTACAGTGGTCATCGTCCTACTGGAACCATCCGCGGACGTGAGAGTCGTTGATGGGGGGAAGTATCCTATCCTCACTCTATCCTATCTCTCTCTCTCCCAGGGAACGCTCCCGAACTCATCCCCCCTCTCCACCTCCATTTCACCTCATCTCATTAGCCAGTGTGTTTGCTCGCGCGAAACGTGTCCTAATGAGTTGTGTGACGTGCTCGCTCGCACATGCATTTACCTTCCACTCTTTCGGCTTTGAAAATGGCATCGGCCCCTGTTAGCGTCTAATCCGATGGCATTCAGACTGAGAGCACAACTCTCACTTTTCAACTTTACCCTGAAAGTTCTGATCGTAGAAGTTATCGTAAGTAATTAGCCGAAGTGACCAGCTTCAAGTACTGGCATCTCGTGAACCGTGCAACACTAAGACCTGAAATAAATTGCGTTGACTTTGAAAGTTGCGTCGCCACATCCAGTGCCAAATTCGTTGAGCTGCGTTGCGCCATTCGTGAGTTTTCGATGTGACGGAACGCCATCAAAATCGTGTGTCTGCGCCGTGAGAACTGTTTGAACTCGCAAAGATATTGACTTAAAGTTGACGTCACCGTTCACTTAATAGCGTCGGCGTCATCATCACATTATGCATTGTATCTCCAGGCCATAGTTTTGGAATTATTCACGCGTCAATTCAATTTTCAACGTTGGCTGGTTCAGAATTTAGAATTAGATGGTTGAGTGGATTAGTTAACGTATCGTGCATGAAAATAGGTGGCGCGATTGCTCGTCTCGCCGATCCCCCATCAGACTAAGCACTAACTGTGAAGTAGTGTGGTCTCAGCGCAGTTGGATATTGGTCAATAGGCATTTTTCGAATTCCTCGCCAGTCGAATATTTCTATAGAAAATACTTGTTTTCTTGGTAACGCTATGATGGTGAGAGCGAAGGTACCGCATTGACCACCAGCTCTGCGGGGAGACCCCCACCATGCCTCGAACTATGCTTTGGCTGCGATTGAAATTCCTGGCGACGGTTAAAAGCGTGTGAATGCCAAGTTCGTCGCTTAAAAAAAATATAATAAAATAAAAATACAGGTCAAAACGCCTTTAGGCAGCTTTAGCTGATTCACTTTGCATGCGTTCGAACTTGAATGTCGTTAAAAAAATGGGCGCTCGTTCGGTCACAGGAAGGAATCGATTCATTGGATAAGCTGAATTTTAGGAATGCCACACGTGTGCTCGTAAAATTTCCAATGATGGTGATGTGCCTTAACACCAGTTGACGCTCATTAACTGCCCCGAATCATGCAAACTCATTCTCAGGATTGCCACTAGAGTGCACCAATAACTGTCTTGCGCAGCGGCGATATCTTATTTAATGAAACGCAGTTTTTCAGTCACGTTCAAAAATGATTGCAACGGAAGCATTCCGCGAATCAATACAAGATAGTAACTACAAGCAAGGAGCGTTTAGACATTGAAACAAAATCGACGAGCACAAGGATCTCTAAAAGGACAAATTAAATAATGCGCCCATCTCAAATGTGCTCAATAATGAAAAATGGGATCAAAATTTAAGAACAAGGGCAACATTCCGCTAATCAAAATACTGCAGTTACAAACAGCTATTTGAAATATTTTTCTACGGCAACCAAGAAACACGAAACAAATCAGCAAAAATGTTAATTTGTGTTCTGTTTCTCAGAATTGTTACTTATCACAATTGATGATGTTGCCCGGATTTGCCTGGGGTTTCAGTAACCACCAATGAAATAAAAAATTAATTGTTTAAATATACCGGCGAATATACATGTGAAGTATTTAAAAATTTGGATTTTCAATCGTTTGATAATTGTTAAGCTAAATTGAAAAAGAATCATTTTTAAAATATCTATTTGATTATTTTATGTTTTTTAATATTGTTATTTTATTTTTATA
>JAQGBY010008750.1:0-10297 GCA_034698785.1 Mycogona germanica
GGTCGTTCGACCCCCGCCATAGGCCCCTCTCTTGGGGGCTGCTTGTGGGTACATATTGTAATTGTAATTGTAATATTCGTAGACATGAAATAATGTAACTCGTATTTTTAACACCTGGGGCAAAACCGATTACATTGGCTCGAATCGCCACCAGGGTGTATCGATCGACTGAGACCACCTCTCCTCCCTCTTGAGACTCCACCTTGAGCATCCCTCCTTACACGTTAATGAGCAATTAGGTTTTAGCATCATCAAACCGGTATATTTTGGTCGAGGGGGGAGCAAGGCGATAGACGGAGAAGCATCCTGCTCGCCATGACGAACGAGTTTGGTAGGCTTTCTTGTGATCACAAACTAAACAACCCACAGTCGTGATGTCCTTTCCGGAGATCTTAAGATCTTCAAGCGATCTGTCGTTTCAGTTTCACATGACATGTTCGAAAGCGCAAACGAATACTGACATGTGGTGATGATTTATTTTTTTGGACAATATATCTCTTTAATGCACAAGTGTTTGCGAGCAAAAATGGCGACTTGAAGTGGTTGACGGATTGCCTCCACTGTGAACCATCTTTTGATCTGAAGCAATGGCTTGCAAGGTCTCTTTTATTTTTATTTCTAGAGTTGTGATATATTTGATCCCTTTTAACCATCCAAACACATGCAGCGTGCTTATCCCCCTAAAAAATTAACGTCTTGTGACTAATTTTAGACAAGACCTATTCGCCGTACCAGACAAGCCGCAAAAAATAGATATTCTTGGCGTCGCCCTACGCCTCCTATAGAGCGGATAGATCGTAACGTTTTACGAACTAGTAGTGTACCAGCAGCCCAAGATCCCCCCCACTTCAAAAAAGCCATGTAAGAATTTGCCTCGACTACTCGAAACGTCCCCACTCCCTCGCGCCACCTGGTGGGGCACGTTCACCTCTATAATATTGCCAAACCTATACAGCATCGTCAAAATGTACATGAAGAGAGTGCCTAGAGTGGATAAGCTCGCATGCACTGGGAGCAACTTTTCGGACAAACCCCAAAAAATGACCCTGCCATTAAGTTAGGGACCAACCAGGCTCCATATTCTTGAGAATACAGAGTCATCGAAGTATGGGGTGACGACGATTCCGTGCACCCCTTTCTCGACTGGCGTTCACCTAGAGTGGATTAGCTCAGGATGCACTCGTAAAAACGTGCGTGTGTATCTTGTCAGTTGCCTAGAGACAGACAGAAATCGAGCGCGGCTCAACATGTACCCCGATTTAGCTCGACGTTTCACAGACGCACGAATTTTGCGAGGGCAGGGCGACCCGCGTCGACTAGCACTTCCCTCCCAGCACACTTGCATCCATCTATCTATCTATCCACCAGAATCACGCCAGCCGCACTAGGGTTCTAAAATTAAAACCCGATATGAAAGAGCTATTAATATATACGATCACATTTGAAATACAAGGCAGCCGGAATGGATGCCTACTCGCGAGCGCCATGTACATGTACAATGCATCGGTTTAAAGGTCTTCGTTTGTCATTTGTCCGCTTCGAGTGTATACAAAAATTTCTGTATGGTTATTGATTAATTTTCAATTACATGCGTGCTTATACAGAGACCTTTGCGAAGACTGGTCGATCATCTTGTACATTCGTCGACCGTGATGACAGAGGCCAGAGTTCGCTCTCACGTCTCAAGGCTCTTTTCGCCAGTTGACAAGTTCTTAATTGCCAAGTTTCAAATTCCCAATCACTTTGTAAGCCTTTAACTACAGCAACATAGAACGAATTATTTGTCAATAGAAGTGTGAAAGAGTTCGTGTCTCAATAACTTCTAGTTTTTCCTCATATATTGTACCGAGTTCTTCCCCTCAGTCACCAGACAATTCTCTAAAAGTTTGTATCTTAATACTTGTACTCATCATTTATCCCTTTCCCCAAACAACAACAACTGAAATAATATTTAATTGTTTATCGCCCCGACCCAGCCACCACCCCCTGCTCGCTTCTCTGCCGCGGTTATCTATATAAATATATTTAATATATTGATTATTGAAGAGAGAAAGAATCTGTGAAGCGAGAGATTAAGGATGGGAAATCACTGTGGGGGTAAAAAATGGCCGTTTAGACGCACTTTGCTGTTGTTTTCACACGTCCAGTTTAATGATGTTCAATAAAAAATGCAACATGTTGAAGTTATTTGTGTTTGTCTTTATTGTTTTTATAAATTGCCTTGGGTGGATGTATGTGTACAACTGTATACTTCCGTTCGTGAAACGGTATGTTCTAAATATTTTTGTTGTTTGTTTGCATTCACTGTAGTCAATGTAACACAGGCGTTTCTGTTCCAATCTTGGTCCTTAGGCACAATGCGAGGGGCACATTTTAACCAATACCCCGGGATCAAATAATCGAGCGCCCACGCTGGGAATCGAACCCGGGATCACCGAGATACTGTCAGTCGCATTACCGACTGAGCTACGACGAGTCGTACATAAGGCAATATATTCTCTCTCATTGGGATGTTATTTAAAAGTGGAAATGAGCTTTTCTAGTTAGTTACTGAATTTCAATTTTATAGTGAAGTTTTAAAATTGTTTTCAAACGTGATGAAGCAGCTGGTTCAGTTGGTAGGTTGCGAAAGTCGAAGTTTGTGAGATGGGGCGTGATTAGGTTCGGAGCTGATCGGTAGCGATGTTTTTTTTTTTTAAACAGATCTATTATCGTTTTTCGAAATAAAGAATAGTCAGCGTTTTAGGCAAGTTTCCAAGATGAGTTAGACAGGTGAGACCCAGGTAGTCCAATTGGTAGTGTATTGAGTAATTGGTGCTTGCACTGTGCGGGTCTGACCGATTCGTTGGTTCGAATCCGGTCGGGGGCAAGTTGTGTTTATAAAAAAAAGATCTGTTATAGTTTTGTGAAATAGAGAATAGTCAGCGTTTTAGGCAAGTTTCCAAGTTGAGATAAACAGGTAAGAAGATGGTGGTCTGGTTGGTTTGTTGCGGGAGTACATGAATGTTGCATGGAGGCGTGTTTGCGTTCGAATCCGATCGGCTGCTGTTTGTGTTGTTTTTTAATATAGATCAATTATCGTTTTATCGAGAAATTTTTTTTCTCAACCGATTCGTACCTGTAAAAATAAATTTGAATAAAATGTTGTATATATGAAGTATAAAACGTTTTTAAAATGTTTCATACCGTTCATATCTACAATATTTTTTAGAAGTTTTTCTCAACCGCTGTGTACCCTTAAAAATAAATTTCTATAAAATGTTGTATATATGAAGTGTATAAAACATTTTAAAAATGTTTTATACTATTCATATATACAACATTTTTAGGAATATTTTTTTACAGGGATGAAAAATGTTTATACTCTGCGTATATACAACATTTATAAAACTTTTTCTCAAGTGATTATATTAAATTAATCAAATAATTAAAATATCATATCTCAAATGTCCCACCCCATCGAAATTTTCGTAGCATGTTGTTAAAGTGTGGGCCCCGTCTTCTCGACGTGCAGGGTTCAAATCCGTATCAAACGAATTAATTTTTGTGCCCTTTTAATGCCAAGTCAATTTATACATGAACATTTAATAAGCAATCGAAAACTCAAAGTTTTAGATTTGTAACGGATCAATAGAATGAGTTTTCATGTAGTTGGTTTAATCATGCTTACATGGAATTGGCATTAAAAGGGCACAAAAATTAATTCGTTAGAAACGGATTTGAACCCGGCACACCAAGAAAACGGGGCCCACACTTTAACAACATGCTACGAAAAATTCGATAGGGTGGGACATTTGAGATATGATATTTTAATAATTAATTAATTTAATATAATACGGTATATATCACTTGAGAAAAAGTTTTGTAAATGTTGTATATACGCAGAGTATAAACATTTTTCATCCCTGTAAAAAAATATTCCTAAAAATGTTGTATATATGAATAGTATAAAACATTTTAAAAACGTTTTATACTGTTCATATATACATCATATATATATCATATATACAACATACAACAACCGATACGTACCTGTAAAAATAAATTCATATATATACAAAACTTTATATAAATTTTCTCGAAAAAACTATATTTGATCTATTATTTTTTTTAAAAAACACAAACTTCTCCCGATCGGCTTCACACCCAAACACGTCCCCTTGCAACAGACGTAGAAACCCTCAATAAACCAACTGGACCATCGGTCTTTCACCTGTTTATCTCCACTTGGAAACTTGCCTAAAACGCCGACTATTCTTTATTTCGGAAAACTATAATAGATCTATTTTTTAAAAAATAATCTGCACACGACCAGATTCGAACCCTAACACGCCTCCTTCCAACATACTTAGAATCCCACAACAAACCAACTAGGCCACCTTCCTCTCACCTGTTAATCACATCTGGGAAACTTGCCCAAAACGCTGACTATTTTTTATTTCGGGAACTATAATTTATATTTTTTTTATAAATTACTCACGATCGGATTCGAACCCAAACACGCCTCCATGCAACAGATGTGTAATCCCACAACAAACCAACTGGACCACCTACCTCTCACCTGTTCAACCCATCTTGGAAACTTGCCTAAAACGCTGACTATTCTTTATTTCGGAAACGATAATAGATCTATATTTTTTTTAAAAAACAAATTGCTCACGACCGGATTCGAACCGACGAAACGTTCAGATCTGCACTGTCCAAGCATTAACTACACAATACGCTACCAACTGGACCACCTGGCTCTCACCTGTTTAGTTTAACTTGGAAACTTGCTTATAAACGCTGCCTATTCTTTCTTTCAGCGCGATTATTGATTTATTAAAAACATCGCTCCCGAACAGATCAGAACTTAATCACGCCCCAGTCCACAAACCCACACGTCCGCAACCAACCAACTGAACTACCTGCCTTCACCTTGTTTGGTGTAACTTGAAAACTTGCTTATAAACAATAATTATTTTAGAATGAAAATTTTAAAAACATCTCTTCACGATCAGATCCGATCATAATTAATCACGTTCCATTCCACAAACTTCGACGCCCGCAACCAACCAACTGGACCACCTGCCTCTCCTCTGTTTTGTTTTATCTATTTTATCTGTGTCTATATTATCTTTCAATACGATAATTGATTTATTAAAAAAAAATTAAACACAGCACCTGAACAATTCCGAACCTAATCACCTTTCTTGCCACAAATTTCGACTCCCCCAACCAACAGACTGAGCCAGCTGCTTCACCACGTTTGAAAACAATTTTAAAACTTCACTATTAAATTTAAATTCAGTAACTAACTAGTTAGGGGCGGAGTGAAATGCTCATTTCCACTTTTAAATTAACCCCAATTGAGCATATAAGGCATATTTTGTGACTTTTTGACTGGTTACAGATAGGGTGAGCACAATAGTTGGCGATAGTTGGTTGACGTTTGCCTGATATTTGGGCGAAACTACACGGCAAACTACAAAGGATATTACTTTTACCAATCACACAAATGTTCATGTGAGCATTTTGTAAGTTCTTATTTGAAAAAACGATTTTTGAAATGCAAGAAAACAAAAACTCTTGTGTTTTTATGCTTAATCATCAGTTCCGAGAAAAGGTAAAGGGGCGAAAGATTTGGTGGATGATTCAGGAGAGAACAACTAAAATAGAAGATATCGTAAAATTTGGAAACAAAAACTTAATCCTCTGTATTTTTATATTATACAAAGTGTAAATAACCTATGATAACATGAAATAATAGCACACTCCTTTTTTATAAGGATGATAATTTTTTATTTTTGTATCATTCGCTGCTGCAAAACAATTGCACTTCCAAACATATCACTTCTGATTGATCACAACAGATGATATATTTTTAATGATCCTGATACAAATGAAATCCACTCTTGTAAACATTTTCATGATATAATAAAAATTTAAGTATGGATGTACTTACTACAAATGATCACGTATTGCTTTAAATGAGTGCACCGATCGATTATTCGATGCGAAATCTGGGTTTTAGGCGAAACTGGACAGGAGCACGAAGTGAAAACGACAAAAATAATTTCGCCCCAATAATAGCTCATCTCGGTTTTCCGTTCAAACGCGCTTCATTTCTGTGCGGGTGGGTGGAGAGGATGGTCAATTTTCATTTATGGATTCGAGAACCTTTTCGGCCGTATCCTCTAGTTAGCCCGTTCGTCCTCCTCCAGTACGACGAAATTCGAGGCCCTTCATACGCATGCGCTGCAGGCCGATATCTCGTCCAAACTTGGTCATCTGCATAAAATTGCTAGAATTATAGGTCTGGCGGTGACCGTAAATAATCCGTAAATGTTGTTGATCACAGTTGAATATACATGTACACACACTCACAGCAGTTGAGCCGTTGTCACCGCAGTACATTCACATTTATAATGTAGGCGCATGCGCATATACAGTGCATGGTCATGTACGGCATAAATTATATCAAATGTGAATAAAATGTTGCATGCAAGAAGGAGCAAGGCGTCAGCTGAATAGTTCTCAGAAGTGACGTGAACCAAAAACAAAATCACACATAGCCCAATTAATATGGTTACACTACACTTGTTATGCAAAATTGGAATGGGGGAAGAAACAATGGTTGTTGCGTCTATGTACACAGAATAACTTTCCAATGCGAGTTCGACTACATTTTAACCTCTAACTGCAGCATGCGAGCATCTCGTGATTCTGAATTTTCCTTAGAATTGTTTATCACCGTCAGGCCACACTTCACCAGAATAGAAACAATAAAATATCTTCTATTTTTCGACATGAGGCATGTACTTTGAGCGAGACGTCACTGTCACGGTAATTATTCACTCACTTTTTGCAGCATGAATTGAAAATGCTCGGTTTATCCGCAATGCACAACCTACCTCTCCAGCGAGACTCGACCAGACACAAGACACATTTTTTTAATAGAACAGAAACAGAAAAAAAAATCTAATTTTTCATCTCTGTCGTCTCTTGTAGCTGGGGCGTTTACACAGCTTCGTTCTGGCGTTCTAGATATTTGATCAAAGCGACCCCACCCTGTCCCAATAGCCACCATCGATTCATCGATTAACCTATGATTAGCCTTATTTGAGAGTTGTTTTGGGCAGATACGAACCTGTAGACATGCTTTTTCATCCGTCTACATAATCATGTCAAAAACCAAATTAGTTTTTTAAAAAAATAGAATATTATTCAAGTGTAAACTATTTCGAACAGCGAGTAAATATTTCGGGAGTAGCATAATATTTTAATGCTTTGCAAACGTATGTTACGAAGAGATCTCTTCACCTGTCCCTCACAAATGGTGTCTTTCATCTTTGAGGCAAATTTTTATTGGAAATTCTAAAGTGGACCAAAACTGGCGTATTCCATAGAGTACCATTGAGAACAGGTTCATGAGGTATCGTTCGTATTTCTACACCAGATGTTTTTTTAATAGATAAGAAGGTGCTCCAATGGTGGCGGGATCATTTCAATGGTCGGTATTTCGATAAAATCTTGGTGTAAGAACTGTCCCTTGTCCGTCGATTTGGAGAGGTCATCTTAGTGTCAGTGTACCAGCAAAAATGGAGGATTTCTTTTCGCGGCGGCGACCTTTTAAAAATGTGATCGCCACTATTTCTCACCCAACTCCCTCTTTTAAAAAACCCCACGTCGGAGGCCCTCCCTCGAGTCCTCCTCCAACATCAAAATACCGGTTGTCACAGAGGGGTTCCCCTCGGACGTCGTCGTGTTGGTCCGCCTGTACGTGCGCGGGGAGGAGCACAACCACAGCACAGCCAAGCTCGCGTTGATCTTTTTCGATGGCTCGATTCCGCTTAATCCTCCGGAGGCCATCTTTCTTGGAGATATTGAAGTCATCTGAACGAGTAAATTCTGAAAATTGTCCACCTGTTCTTGAAATTTTCCATCAAATCAACCCAATAAACTATTAAAAGTGTTCGACTTCGATCCACCTTCTAAATGTGTCATGTGATCATGTTGTCAATAAATAAATAAATCATGAGGGACGAACGAATCATTGGAGATTTCCATTTGATGTTTCATTAAAAATCCAGAAGATGGGTTTGGTTTAGGAGGACTCGGGAAGATAAGCCCACCTTCCTTGCTCTCGCCGGTTCATCCGTTGTTTTTTTTTCTGCATTTTATTTTTTTGTCCCCGGAGAAAACTGCGCTCTGACGAGAAGTCAAACAAAAAATTAATGTCCCAAATGCTCGTTTGCCACCCGCCCTATCACCAGCCCAGCATGTCGCCCTCCTCGTCGGCCCCCCTACAGCGCTCACAAAAGCTTTACAACCAGTTTGGTGGTGGTGGTGGTGATGGTAGTGGTGTTGGCGACTGGAGAAAAAGCATTCAACTCGTCTCGCGGCCGGCCCAGTCGCCATTGCCGTGAGAGTAGTAGCATGGTCGGAGCAGTTTCGCAAGTTTTTGGAAAGACAGCCATGAAGACGAAATGGGGAAGGGAAAGGGGCTGCGCACCCTTCATATTGAGGCTAATAATCGTTCATCGCGTCGGCGACTGGCAAAACGCCTAAAGTGAACGGCCCCCACCAGATAAACCAAATTTGAAATGAACAGTAAATGTTTAACGTTCTTCGGATTCTTCCATAAAAGCCTTTGCCTCGTGACAGACGAACAGCCCACCCTAATGGCATCCGAAATATTTACAAACTTGTATAAAATGGTCCGAATTAATATATTTTTTTAAATAAAAACATGGCAGCTGACAGCGCCGCAGACGAACAACAAGAAATTCTAGTCGACTGTCGTTGCATAACCGCTTCAGGAGTGATGGATGAATGGTACAGTATTTCTCATATTCGATTACAAAAATCAAACGCTCTCTCCAAAAACTTGATTGATTGAGTTCGATGAGGTCTGTAGAATGTCTCCAGATTGTTCTTCACCCATCACACGACATCGAACCCCATTTTCTTTGGGCCTGGAGGAGGACACGTACATGTCAGACCCCCAACAAAATAGCAATTTGTGGCGAGATAGGGAGCCAAACGTGCAATGATCGATACCGTGGGCACCGTTTTTAAAACACCCATATTGGAGCCAAAGTGGACCAACAAGCACGTAGCCACTACACTAGGAAGGGGGCGGGAGAAGGTAACGCAATCAATAAGAAATGGGGGGGAATGTCAACGTGCGCATCTTGTAGCATTTCCGTACGCATAATGGTGTGCTCCGTCTGGTAGCGTTCCAGAAAATCATTTTATTTCAGGATATACAAATGATCGGAGCCTCGAAAAAAAATATTTAATTGGCCAAACGAGTTCCCAGAGCTCAGAGTGGACAACCGTAATTGAACTAATGTGGGAGTGCAACCCTGCAAAGCGCGACGACAACTGCAACACGGCCATCAAACCCACCACCACCACCAGCCTGCCCAAATATTGCCGACGTTTTTGCAGACGCGCGTGAGCAGACCAGACCCAGTCAACCGCATGCATGTGTTTTTCCCCCCAAACCGTACATGTTCATGTATATATATATATATTGACGAGGAACTGATAGTAGAAGAGCCAGAGAGTGTCGGTTTGGCAAACACCGAATAAAGTAGGCCTTCGTGATACCACCGCAACCGAGGAGAGAGAGAGCGAGCATATAATATAGAACCGAATGAACAAACTGGGACACGGGGCGCAAATTATTTAACACGCATGCACCTCTACATGTACAGTGAGAGCGCATACTGTACATTCAGTGTATATAATACTTTCTGCTGCCTGCACTGGCTAGCTAATCAGGCTACGTGCAGGGCGAGGAGGAGGAGGGAGGGCACGTAATTTCTGAACGTGCAGCTAGCTCGATATAGACAGACGCCCCCAATATATATATATATATATGTGTGTACAGTATGATGTATAATGAATGGCAGTCGGTACACAATTGACGATGTGCACTGTATGTATATATGAACGGCCTTTAGGCCTAATTATGTTGATTTTTGCAAGCGCACAGCGCCGCAGCTGAGCAGTCACAGCAGCAGAGCTAGGGAGTGTGCTGTGGTGGGGCAAAAAAGACAGCTAGCGAACGAGCGATCGAGCAGCAGCAGCAGCTCAGGTGCACAAGCTATGTGTACATGTCATGGTCTACATAGCAATGTACAGCTCCGGCGTTGTCTGTTTCATATCCGTCTGCGCTCTCGCATTCCGTCTAGTCTGTCTCGCTACACGATATATATATATACGATGTGCATACGTGTGCAGTGCATAATACGTGATGAGTGTGTAGACGTGAAAAAATGACGGTTTCCTATTTCCCTTTTCAGCA
>JAQGBY010008751.1:0-10295 GCA_034698785.1 Mycogona germanica
TTCGCAACTTCGAAAGCGAAACGTCACCAAATCAGCCAATCACAGGGCGCCGAAGATTCGTCGGGAAACTCTACCCAGGAATGCACGTTTCAACCTTCAATACAATCTTACAAATTGACATTCGTGGTTCCACTAAAAATAAAGATTAATTTAATACTTGTAATTTGGTTCGTTATAAATTTGTATTCATCAGAAAAAGCAAAATGTGCTCGAGTATTCAGGCAATTATCTAACTCAACTAGTATCTTCACATTGTAATTGTCAGACACAATTATCATAATTATTTCGTGTCTATTTCGATCTTAAATTTCGAATCAACTGGACGACACTCAATAGTAATAAAATGTTGTTGAATTCAATGGGAAAGGGGCGCACCTTGACCACAATCATTGTACAACTGTTCGACACTTGTGGAAAACTGATCAGATCGTGGCTCTCGTAGGTGACGCTGCTGTCGCGAAGAAAACTATAAAGAAGAAAACCACGTTTAACTAATGATGAAGGAGGACTTTATCTTGAAGAAGGATTTGCACAGCTGATGATTGTTCCGTGTTCCGTACTATCAGATCATTTGCATAACGATTAAAATACCTGTTTATTATTATTATATTAAATATTAATTCATGGAAATAATAAATTAATTTAAAAAAACTATATTTAAATACTCGATTACCTGACCGTGAAGAAGTAAGCATCGCTTCCCCGGTTCAAACCCGGAATACATCGGTAGGCTGGAAGATGACTTTGAAGTTGACTCAGCGCGGATAGTATGACTTCCTGTAGGTGAATGACGTCAGGAAGCTCCCTGATTGGTTGCAGGCAAGATGTAAGTGCACAGGTGTGTGTATAAAAAGCGGGTTAACCATTTTTATTAAACAAATTTTCTCTGCTCGAAAATCAATACCGAAAATTGAAAACATTAATTCGAACAAACGTTAATGTTGGTGGTACAGCATATGTGTGGTGACAAAATGATATCAGCGTAGCCAGTATTGGAAGTCGATTATATTTTTATTCCTGTACCTGTTGATTATCCTGCAGATTTCCTCAATGCGTTCCTTCAGGTTCTGATCATCCAATCCATTGATGTCCCATGTGAGGATCTTGAGACGATTAGTATCTAAGGTGACGTCATCCGTGGCGGCCATGTTTTGGTTTTAAGTTCGGGGGGGAAAAAAATTGACACTTGTCGGCTCACATGTTCCGGAGTCGCATATTTTTCTTACATAATAAGTATTTTTACTTATTATTGTCGGCAATTGTCGAATTCGACGCGTGACGCCAGATTAGACCTGAGAACTACAGGTTATGCAGACACCAAGGGCAAAATAATAATAAAAACGGCTTGTCAGCTTATAGGGTGATTATTACCGCGATTAGGGTGATCTAAACATGATTCCGATAAGACATCATCAAATTTTTCAATATTATTGATGCATGATTAGATACGATCCTATACTTTTTCCCAATATTGTATTTCTGAACTTTTATTCTTCTGACTGCCGTCATTTTGGAATTGCTCGCATCACGGCAGTGGCTGACTTCAGAATACCATATTGAATTGTACGACTCGTCGTAGCCCAGTTGGTTAAGCGACTGGCTGTGGTTTCGGCGGTCCCGGGTTCGATTCCCGGCGCGGGCTCTCGAAAATTTCGATCCCGGGGTACTGGTCGTTCCCCTCACATAGTGCTTAGGTACCAAGAGGGGACGTAACGCCTGTAGTGCGGTTGACTACAGTTAATAAAAAAAAAAAAAAAAAAATTGAAAATAATTTGAAATTGATATATTTACGGTGATGTTGTCGATTTGCAGTTGGAGGCGAAGAAGTTTTAGCTAATGAAAATAAAAATATTGGTTTTGATTACCTTTTTACGCAATTGCTTGTAATGAGCTGTGCTCACTTATTTGAAGTTTTCTGGAAAATAAAGATGCGAGATTCACAATCCATTCAGTCTCACAATAAATTCCATAAGAATGCTATTTCAATACAGAAGAATCAGAAAGACGAATTAAAAATAAAAATGAAAGAGTACAACAGGCAATAATTAAAACCTAATTATGTTTTCGACTTTCTCCGCTATTCCTAATATTTTTAATACTTTATAATATGTTTTTGTCATTGATGGACATCATGAAGAATCGAATTCAATTGCTTTGTTATGTTCGAAAGTATAGTTAACAGTGTACGCACCAGCTTGACCTAAAAATAAAATGTACGTAGCAGATAAATCGTCGATAAACTGATAAAATTTATCCAAAAGCACTTTTAGAGGTCGTCATCGAGTTTCCGATCAAGTGGGAACTTTCGTCATCGCTTTGACGACGCAACTGCGGCGACACCCTAACGGTAAATACGATAACGATAATAATTCTCTCTGAATAAATTTTTATAGGTTTATTGCCGGGGTGGTTGCCTCAATAAAGCCGAATAAAGGCCTATTATTGAAGATCCTAACCTCCAAAGATGGCCACCTCTGCCCAAAATGCGACACATTTGGCAGATCTCTTGTCTCTTGATTTCAACCATTGTCAACAGGTTCACGTCAATGGATTAATTCAGTTTCTCTGGATTAAATTACGAATATTTTAACTTTTGCCCGTGGTGAGGATAAATGGACCCGACACAACAATTAAATCCTCGAACAAAATAACAGGTGAAATAATAATCTGTCGTTGCGCATTTGGATAAACAATAGCTAGATTACAACTTACCAAATAAAAAAATTGTCACCTTTCGTTATCAATAGGTCAATTAAGAAATTAAAAATATATTTTTTGACAAAACGATCGAATCTGTGACGCGTGTACTCGAGTGGTCATGTAATCATTACAATTGAAACAAGAAAAATTAGACCAAGATATGGCAAAGTTGGTAGTCGATGTGATGGCCTCCCCAAAGATATTGGCCTATTTGAAGCCATCAGCCACTTCAAATCCGCTCTATATAAACGAACGGCAATTGGCAAAACAAATTTGGTGTCGCTGACGGAGTATTTGAGTTGAGACGTTAGAGGGCCACGATATGGCGCGCAATATGATCCATAAGACGTTGGTGGCGCTGGTTGTGCTCAGCGCTTTCGCTGTTGTCCAGGTGGAACCGCTTTTTCAAAATGTCGGTGCCAACGGAGGATCCACTTGCATAGGTAGGTTGTCAAAATATATTTTCGTGGTACAAACGGTCATCTAACAGAATTAACAATTTGATCATTTAATTTTATAAAAATCTACAGCTTAGCAATTCTTCTTGCACTAATTGAAATGAGAAGATCCAAAATTCAATAGGCTACTTACTGACATAAAAAGGTGACATAAACTTCCTTGTTTTGTTTTGAGATGTATCCAGGAAGTACATTTTAGTCTTTCAATTTTGATTCTTAAAATCAAAGTACGTCATCTGCGCATGCGCACAAAACAGAATGAGTGGAATTGGGAATTGTGCGCATGCGCAGATGACGTAATTTGATGTAGAGAATCAAATTTGAAAGACCAAAATGCAGTCCCAGAGTGAAGCAACTATAATTGGCATCTTTTTAGAATTTATTAAGTCTGCCGAAAATAACCTGATTGTTATGAAATCTGGAGATAATTAAGATAACTGTTTTCTCTTTCGAATTTCAAGACTCAATTTTCAATTTTCAAATTCCTTACTACTATTGCGTTTACTCTTGCAATACGTAACCGTGCAGCGCGTTTGCTCAACTCTGCTGCAAAAATGCCGTTTACCCAAGATAAAAAAAATGCAATGAAAATACCTTTGACATAACATAACTTATGATTTCTTAACAAGTTTCAAAACAAAGGATCCGTAAAAGAATCGGACTGAGGCTCCATCGATAAACTGTGATCGGGTTGAAGTTTCAAAGACGTTCAACTGTCTTTCTTTCGCTAGAGAATGCGCAACTCGCCTAAAGTCCATTCTTTGTTTGGCCTCTCATCAAGAGGTTATTTTTGATTTTGAACCATAATTTTTGTTGTTGTCTAAGGTATGCCATCGCAATTTTATCTTAGGTGAACGGCACCTTCGCAGAAGACTTGAGTATTGACTCAAGTCTTTAGACCTCACGACTTTAGCCCTACACAGTTACTTTTATTGCAGGGTAATCGACTTTAGACAAGCACCACCGACAAGACGCAATGTTAGTAGCGAGAATTTTTAAATTCAATTAAAAGGGGATATAGCCATCTTAATTATGTCCAGATTTCATAACAAATGGGTTATACTCTGTATTCGATCGACTTATTAAAATATCTTTTAACTTTTAAAGGCGAACGTAATTTTTATAAAACATTCTATCTATTTGAACAAGGATGCACTCTGGTAGTTGCGCTCCTGAAACAGTTCATGCAAGTATACGACTACACCCCGGCTGAAAGCATCGACTACTTCTGCGACCTTCTTCCCGACATCTTCAACGAAGCGTGTCTCACCATCAAGCCCGTGGTGGACATTTTTCTAATTCCCATGTGAGTATTGGGCTCCCACTAACTAATAATGTCAATTAAAGCCAATCCATGAAATTTTGAGACGCGCCCACACACACACACACACACCTCGGCTTCAGGAGAGACGCTTTAACCGATTCCTCCATGTCTTACGCTGACATTTAGGCTGGAAGGAAACGATACCGCCGATGTGGCCTGCTACACTTCCGGCCTTTGTCGCGTCGACCCTGGTTACGGTTATTGCCATCTCTTTCCGGAACCGGTAGACGGAATGCAGAAGGCCGTCCAAAGGTCACGGAGCCGATTGACAGCCAAGCCGGTAAGATAGCGATTCCAGAAGAACAATAACACTGTTTCAAAAATGTTAGCCTTGCATTCATTGGTGATACACATTTTCCAAATTATATCAAGTTCATTAGGACAATCCAATTTTAGATAAAAAATGTTGATGTTGTTCGACGCAGCTTCTATTCTTTGATTAGTTTTGTGATACGCGAATTGAGTGTTTTTGCCAAATGCTGATTCGAATTGTATGCCTACCATGACCTTTATTTGATTAGATAACCGAGGACACGCCACTTTGCAAATTGCCGGGTCTCGAACCACTTTGTGATTACTTAACGCTGTAAGTTCAATTTCCTCCTACGCCCATTCTTATTCGCATTAGATTATTTCATATTACCAATTTTTTTTAATCAAACATATCTGTGTCGATCTTCATTAAAAATTAATGATGAATAAATAAATATGTTAGATATGTGTAAAATTATTAGAAAATAGTAATTTATCATTGCACATCCCGTAATCACCTAACCTAACCATCCACATGGTTGGACACCACAACGTCGAAAAATGTCCATTAATATTTTAAAAAATTACATTATTTTATTTCCAAAATCTAATATCCCAATATCCTAATACTATAATGTGATTTGCCAGGTATCTTATTGGTGTTACCCAGAATGTCTTAAAATTATTTTATTTTTTCCTCTCTTGTAGCATGGACATCAACAAGAACGCTAAATACGACGACGACGGTGATCTCTTCAGCGACGTGGAGGTAAATGAGATATAAGATATACATTTATTGACGCAAAATTTTGGAACCTAATCATATTCCTCCATGATTGTGGATCTGGAGCACATATTCGTAATTATATTCGTTTTATTTCTTTAACAGAACCTAAGAGGATACGATTGGTTCGGTCACGATTGCGGCGATGACAATGCCAACGCTTACCCAGGAAGAATGTGAGTGCGTCCGTCAATTGAGGATGAGTGACGTCCAACGGGTGCTAATTGCTAATTTCGTATGAGGCTATACAAAAAATTAATTTTGCTTTTCTAGTCCTGATAATGGTGACCAAGATTACGATTCGAATTGCAACGGAATTTGGGTAAGTACTAGTAAAAATACAGCAGAAATATTAATTGTAATTTAGTTAGTACCCGTGCACCATCCTACAGGTATTATGGCGCATCCTAATTTAAGAAGATTTCCTCATTCAATTTTAAAGATTATCTGAGCATCTTAAAATACCATAAGATTGCCCGTCTTATCGAATTATATTTATTAAAAATAAGTCGATTAATTTTTAAATTAAATTCTGATATAAATTTAATGCGTCTTTGTTTTATCGCTCGCCTAACATCTGTGATTAGATTGCGTAATATTTAAAAAATAAAATTATTTGCCAGACATCATCGATCACATTTTGTAATTAAAAAAATTGTTTTGATCGGCTGTAGGGTGTTAACCCAGAGACTATGGTCCCATTTGAAGATGAACTGTGTCAAGGAACCGAAGACTACGGCATCATCTACATTGGCGATTCCATTGGCGCTCACTTTCACATTCCTCCAGATTGGATAAGAGCAAACGTTGTCAACGCGGTAAAATATAAATATTTTGACTACTTTATGATTGCCAAATTAAAAGCGAATGCATTTTAAAAATCCATGCATGCCTTCTAAACGCGAATCCTGAAAACCAATGTTTATAATCTGTTTGAGATAAGATGTAAAGTTGGCTTAGTGTCTTACTAACGAATCACGAAAATGGCGTGTAAAGTTGGTTTAAAATACTTATATTATTTTCCAAAAAAAAAATACTTTATAAGATAAAAATGTGAATTAATTCCTGTACACTTAATATTAAACAATATGCAAGTGAATTTAATTTTGACGCGTGATGTTCATAATGAAGAGAAATATGGACGAATGTTTGTCTTTGAGATTAATTGTGAATCATTGTTTATTAATTCGTATAGGAACTGATGGAGAATCTCACATTTATTGCCGGCAACGAGCTGGACTGGCCCCACATGTCATTTGGAACAGGTGAAAGAAACATCTCATTATTATCCCTCACTTGTTATCTTATCCATTTTAAAACCATGGCGTATTATCTTACCGATGCTGTTGAACACCTGAATGTCAATTAAGAATAAATGTAACGCATCTTTCTTAATTGTAGGAAGTCAAAATGTGACCTGGCCGGTTGTCATTCAGTCGCCCACCAATTCGCTCTACTGGAGATTGAGAAACCGGAACCTTTGCTCTCACAGAGATTATCAGAATCTAGCTTTTAACGGTAAGACGAAGAAGATTTCCGTGTAATCGGAAAAAACTTTCGGAGTAATAAAGCACTTGATCAATTATATTCGAAATATTGTGATGCATAAAAATATTAGAAAGGATATATCGAATAACATTTTCAATATTTTGTGTATCTTAAAAGTAAAATTTCAGATTTCGTATTTTGGAACATGCATTTCCTTTAGTTTTCTCCTGAATAAAATTGAATATAAATCTCTACGGGCCATAGTCGTTAAAAATTGTAATAAAGTGCCCTAACTGTTAATGCCCTAACATTTAATATTTCACGGTCATTTAATATTTTTGGAACGATAATACAGGGGTTAAAGTTTGTATCAAATCATTTTGATTGGACATTTCAGGTGCCCGCAGTGACACCGCTATGAATAACCTTGCCAAGTAAGTTTCCCGATTTCCATTAGTTTGACACCCAATCCTTAATTTATTTGTAAAATAGTCCCTACATGTAAACCATTTTTATTTTTTTTAACTTGCAGCATGACCAGAGACGCAGGCAGGGACAAGCCGGCCATTGTAGTATACGCCGAATTCGGAAATGACATTTGCAGATCGTAAGTCAAGCGGGAGTCTCGATTTAAAAAGATGGTGTTCAAAAATCGCAATCTAAAAATTTGAAAATTGGAATCCGAATAGTGACCATGGAACCGTTGACGAATTCACACCAGTCGAAAATTTCACAGCTGCCGTGCTCAGTGAATTGGCCTACATGGCAAGTTTCAATTGAAATTATTTTGTGCCGAAGAATTTACGGAGAAAACAAAAGCTGCTATGAAGCAAAAGCATGCTCTGTGGCGTTTCCTAATGTTCTGGAATTCTTTATTACGTCACAGGATACGCGTTTGCCAGCTGGTAGTCACGTGATCTTGATCGGATTGGTCAACGGAACTTACCTGTACCAGATTCTCCAAGGTCGACTTCATCCCATTGGTGAATTGAACGGTGACGTCACCTACGATAATCTCTATGACTACTTCAGTTGTATGCAGGTAATCACACTATTTTTAACCAGGAGGTACATTTTCGTCTTTCAAATTTGATTCTCAACACCAAATTACGTCATATGCGCATGCGCACAAAACAAAATGAGCGAAATTGGGGATTGTGCGCATGCGCAGATGACGTTATTTGATTTTGGGAATAAAATTTGAACGACAAAAATGTGATCTCTGGTCTCAACGGATTACATAAATAATTTCGCACATCTAATAGTTTAAAAATATCATGCAAAGTTACATCCATAAAATGGCATTTGTTGTACTTCAATCGAGTGTACAAAAAATTCCAAGCAGCTGGTTGGAATGCATGACGTCAGTCGTCATGCATTGAGTGATTGCAAACAATTTGGGGGCAGCAGTTTGGAACTACCATAACTGAAGTCATGAGTGCAATGATTGCAAATGTCTAAGGGGCAGCAATGGCAATGAGAAGCGCCAAAAATGACATAATTCAAGTTGTAAAATATATTACAAGTAATGCATTCCGAAACGCAGAAGAGTTCCGCGCAACACAAATGAATCTTGTTTCGAATTTCTGAATTCATGAATATTTTCTTTAAAACGTTTATTCCATTGATTTTCCAAAACTCGTTTTAAGAAAATCTTCTTAAGTTGTTGTTCCACTATTTCTCGCGTCTGCACAGACTGTGTGCCCCGGCTGGACGAACACCAACATATCGGAGGCGACCGCCACCACCAATTACGCCATGGGCCTATCCGACGCCCTAAGACAAATCGCCGCCACAGCCAATTTCACCAGATTCGATGTCCACTTTTTGGATTCTCCCTTGGACCAAGCTGTTGCAGAATGGACAGGCGAACTCTGGGAACTCATCGAACCAGTGGACGGCCTGCACCCGAGCAAGGTGAGCTTATACAGAGTATAATCAACTTGAGCAAAACACTTATCCCAAATTGGTCAGGACAAAAACCCATTTCAGGGTTTTAAACACTCTCAAGTACATAACAACTTCTCATCCAAATTGAAATTTAATTGTTTTTTAAAAAATCATTTCCAGCATGGCCAAGACTTGTTTGCCAAGGTCGTTTGGGACAACATCAACCAGTACTTTCCAGAAATTCTCGGACCAGAAAATCCGAATAACGACAAAATCGCGCAGCTCTTCGGAGATCAGGGAGGAACCTAATTGCTCTATTGACATTGTAGATATAATGATATGATTTCTGAGACATGACCTACTGTAACTCTGTTCTTGTAAATAAATTAGCGTTTTCAGTTTAAATTTGCATTTTGTTCATTTGAGACGTCATTGTCGGAGGCTGAAAAATGGGTCTGGGAGACCGCAAAGACGAAAACATCTAAATTAAAAATGCCAATTCCACAAATCAATGCAGTTCTTTGAAAATAAGATTCACTAAATTGAAAAACAAAGCTTGATAGTATAGCGGCATAATCTGAAGGCTACAGGAGACAAAACGACCAAAGGAATGATATTAATATTTTGCCTTTATATTTTCAATTTAGATATGCTCTATATCCGAATTCACTTGTGCTTTTGCACTTTCTCGTTTAAGATTCACTAGCTTATCTATCTTAGACATGCGAATTCACAGTGCACGCAAACGCTAAAATAAATGCAAATACTATCAATACAAATAAATACAATATATAAATACAATATCCTATATTATAAAACAAAGAATTGGAATTTGGTGTGTGAAGCAAAATTTCAGAACGGTTCAATGAAATCGCATAAAAATGAAGATACCGTAAGTACACCACCATTACTCGCTAGCGACGGAGCGACGGATCTCAATTTTCAATAAAACATAATTAAAATAGCTTTACAAAATTTTGGCTTTTGTAACGTTTATCTTTGACTTCAAACTTTAAAAAATGGCGTCTCCAGATCAAAAGAATGACGTCGTCGATTTCACGAGTCAACCAGGAGATACATTTTGGTCATTCAAATTTGCTTCTCAACACCAAATTACGTCATGTGCGCATGCGCATAAAAGAGAATGAGTGGAATTTGGGATTGTGCGCATGCGCATAATTGATTATTATAATTCATGCGCATAATTGGGGGAGCTTTCTGTAGAGTTGGTTATAAAGGCTACAACAGGACGGCACAAATGTTTTAGTTAATATGCGAATATCACAATGTCAGTTACCATGTCAGTTACTCAAGTCAGCCCAATAGTTGTTAAATTGGAATGCTCAGGTGCCTTACACGAAGCTCAGCCTGGGGGAGCTTTCTGTAGAGTTGGTTATAA
>JAQGBY010008752.1:0-10295 GCA_034698785.1 Mycogona germanica
TACCAGGTCGCCTCCTGGGGGGGCTTTGAGCGGTTAAATCAGGCGGTATACCCCTTAACAAATAATAATAAAAAAAGTTGATTGGACAAAAAAAAAGACAAGATGCGAACTGGATTGGTAGTTTCAACGCCAATGTCAGCAGTGAAAAGGTGCATTGCTTTCCGTGATTTCTGATTGATCTGATTGATTCATTTTATAAGATGTCGCTAGATCGGTGTTGGGCGGAACACTTAACACAATGATGTTTGGTCTCGGGGGATAGCCGTGATGGCGGAGGGCCAAGCTATTGATCGCGATATTGAATACAATACTAACCAGAGTAGGGGAGTGATGCCATCTAGCCTTAATAAAATTAATCATCCAAAAGATGAACTATTGGACCGTGTCCGTCTTGAATGCTCACGCAACAGATTGTCGTCTGCAATAAGCGTCCATGATGGTCGATGCCCAAAACAGTGGGGGGGAAAACTTCGATTGAATTGTTCATGGAATTCCATGTTCCGTTTGTGCGATTCAGGCTCGAACCACCGCCTTTTTGCTAATATGTAAGCAGGAGTTATCTATCCTTGTGTTCGCCAGAAATTGTCGAAGACAGACTTAACCATGTCATGCTCGGCAGAAATTGAAATTTCCTTTACGGAATCACAGAATGTTGCGTTCGAATCTGTCGGTTTGTCCTATTTTTCATAACTAGATATTATGGATTGCTGGTAACGAGATTGGGTTGTTGATGAGGAGGAATATTCTTAAATCTTTTAAGTTCACAATTTCTGTCGCAGCGGGTTTATTATCTGTTCCAACACAACGATCCATCCGCTGGTTCCATTGCCAGGTTATTGGACGTGGGAACGGAGGCCACTTGTCGGATCCGCGCATCTTCATAGACTATTTATTCAGTTGTTGACGAATCGCAGCTTGGTTAGGCGAGCACCGGCTAACCAAACAGAATGTCACTTTCTTGTGGGCGTGGTCCGACTGGTACACAACACCAATTATCCTGTCATTTCTAGCACGTCAAATGGGGGCGCTGAGAGCTGCAACACAGCCGGCTTGTTTGCCCGTTTATTTCCTCTCTGAACATGCGTCATTCTCCAAATGGGAAACATTAGGCCCAGTCTGCTGTCATTTCGTGAGGTGTGTCCATTAATATTGGTATGGCGTAATTTTGCTTAGAAAAATGGGAAATAAATGTAGTGTGATGTTCCACTATCAGATATAAGGCAGACAGGGATGCGCTCTAGTCCTCTACCTTGAGAACGATGAGGAAGGACGTAGAACGATCGACTTATGAGTGAAGTTGGGGTGATTGATGTCCTCGCATTGTGAACACATGTGGGGCGTTCTCAAACTAATGTCCACGATTTATGGGTTTCTTTAATGGGCTGACAGTTCCCAGTTGTCTTCACTGATGTACTGTTGATTTGTTTTATCGTGATAGTAATTTTTTTGAGTAAATTATGCAAATTTCGTGTTCTTGTTGCCTTCGTAAAAATATTTGTATTGCAGTTGCGCATGTTGGGCTGAACAAAAAATCAACAGATACGGCACATTAATTTCGTCTTCCGATGATAGACTGAGTAGGATTTTTCGTGTTTCATATGATAGTTTCAGTATAACAACCACTGCGAGGATCATGAATAAGTTAGAATTGAAGAAGGAGGCGGAGTGTTCTCCGGCATATAAGTTGCGTAATTGAACAGCTGAGCGATTAAACAGTCGGATACTAATGCGAAGTTAAACGAATAGATTTGGCAAATGAAATTCGTCCAATAAGTGTTTCAACAAGAATCCTTTAATGAAAGCGTTTCACTACTTGCATCGCCGCATTTGAATTTTGAAATGGTAGTCATCAGCCACAACAGTCGTACATCTGTTTCCGTACGAAAGCTCCGATTCGCGTGGGAGTGTGGACCAACGTTCTTAACAACTGCGCTAAAGGCGCCAACAGCTGAGCTTTCAAAGCCTCAGTTATGCTAAAAACACTTTTAGAACTCGTTCGTGCCGACTCTCACGAGATACTGAGCGGCCCCTTCCGTTAACTGTTCACCAATTCAATAAATTGAGTGTATTCAATGGAGGGGGAAACTACGCCAATGTCAATAAACGTGTGGTGCTGAATGGATGTGTGAGCTTATGAACGAGTAAACTGTTTGCCACACGCAATCCAGGCGGCAAAATTGTATCCACCTCTACTTTTTTATTCACTTATTATTGTATGAGGTTATAGTTGTGCAATCGGATAACATTATGTAACAGCTAATTTGAGAATATTTCTTATTGTATTTTTCAAGTACAAAGAGAAATAGATATCGTCGGTTGTCACATCTATCGTTAAAGGTATGGTCAATTTTGCAATATCTGGACAATTTCATGGGGAAATTGTCTGCAGTTTATACTTTAAAATATGCCTCACATTCGCAATTGTGTATTCAATTTACATATATACAGGATGCGTACTAAAAACAACCCAATTCAATTTTAAAATACGAACACATTTGTAAAATGGAATGAAATTAGCATGCAAGACCTTTCTTTTTGAATTGCGCATGAGCACGCGCAACTCTGTGACTGTCTCCATTCGAATTCTTGAGGTTTAAAATTTCTAACCATGGGATATGGCCCACAGAATTCGCGTCTGAAGAACATTTATCTTGTGAAATGTGATTCTGAAAAGAAATTTTGGACATTGAAAAAAAAATTGCGCTCGCAATTCAGGAGCGAAACTCAATACTGGGTGTATTTAAAAAAGTAGTCAATTTAAAACTGCTCTTAAAAATGTTAAAATTAAACGGAAACTATTGACATTTTACACACAAATGAATGAAAGGTGATCAAACAAAACGACTATTACAGTTTTTGTGTAAAGGCCTTGTCTTTTGGCTGAGAATTGCACGCACGGAGACGATTTCGGGATCGTTGCATCGATATCAGTTTGTCTGAGATTATCTCAAACTTCCAAAAAAAAAAAAAATTAGTTTTAATACAATTTCTGTACCACTATTGCCCAAATTAACTGAATTCAAATCGGAATCGGAGGACGTGTGACCAACGCGACGGTGGAAAGAATTAATCGTTTCACGCAATACGCGTTTCAGCTGTTCTATTTTACCTGTGTTTTCATATTTTAAATTTGAATTGGGTTGTTTTTAGTACTCATCCTATGTGTTAAAAAATGTATAAATATATTTATTTGATGTTGGTATCCTCGGTACTGTACCAAACATCAACAAAACGGGGTTGCGATTTGCAGTCCACTCGAAGAATTGACTGTAGGCTGTCGACCAGTCAAATTAAGCTGGTGTTGTGAAAATGTCAGTTCGAGCAAAACCAATTCTCTAAAACTCCGGTCAAATCTCTAAAACTCCGGTGATCGATTTTGACCAGATTCTGCATCACGTCTCTGAAGTGCGCCCAAGAAACCCTTGTTTCAGGCCCCATGTGACTGAAGCATGAAACGGCGTCTTGAAGATCATCAAGACCTTGTGACGAGCACAGTGGGGGCGCACCAGCAGCGTCATCGCGCGAAGGAGGTTGGCACCAATCTTCGTGCCCCGGGCACAGGCCATCTCATTAAGAACACTGGAGGTGAGTGCTGGTTTATCTCGCTCCCCCACACCAAAAAAAAAAAAAAAAACTGGGTGTCTATGGCTTCAGAGTAAACTAGGCAGCCAGTGTTACAAAACGTAAACGTAATATTTTTTAACTGCCTTTTCGGACAGATCAGTGGGTAACAACTGACTGCTCGCACTTCCGCATGCTTAAAAATTGAGTATTTTGTCTCAAAGAAATAGAATAAGTGAAATAAAAAGACATACACATTCTCAAAGACGTTGGACAAAACCAGCGCGTTTGGTGATAAAAATTGCAAGGGAAAAATAAAAGGTGCTGAGTGCAGATGTCTTATTCGTTAACATTTGGGTCTGTTGATACAAAGTATTGCGTATTTAAAGCGTTCTTAAGTTGCGTCTCGAGGCGCCCCACCCAAAACGCAGCTTTCCTTCTCAATTAATTGCGATTTTCCGCTGGACTTGAATGCTGCAGTTGTTTATTATATGTTGGGGTTGTGTTCCGGGGTAGACGAATAGTGGCGAACTCTGTAGTACACGAGTTTCTGGAGCACAAAGTACACATTCTAACATCTATATTTAATACTAAAAATTCCTTCACGCCCCTTCTTTCGGAATAGAAGTAAAATTCATGACCCGTACCTGTACAATATTTGGATGTTAAAGATCCCTTTCCTAGGCAGCCTAGGTTAGGCAAAATTTCCAGGTCGCTCACTGGGGGGCTTTTGAGATGTAATCATTTGTAAACCTCCTTAACAAATATTTTTTTATATCTAATACTATAATACGAAGTTAATGACGCTGTCTGAATGGAGAGCTCAGAAACTACGCAACGCAGCGTCACGAAATTTATACTGGTCGTATTGCAGAAAATTCTATAGTTATTAAAAGTCTTATGATTGTGCGTAATTCAATAAACAAAAAGTAACATTTGCTCTTATTCATTGAAAATCGCAGGACTGTTCACCATACCTCACATAAAAAATTGTCATTACAGTATCTGCTTGTAAATTTTTTTTTAATTCACTGAAGTGACTGGTCACAACAGGAAGATTCTGTAGCCCTCTCAGTGCTTAGGTACTATGTGAGAGGCACATTTTCACCAGTACCCCGAGCCAAAGCCCGCGCCGGGAATCGAACCCGGGACCGCCGAACCATATTCCGTCGCTTAACCAACTGCGCTACGACGGGTCGTACGTAAATCGTCGACCAACGAGGTAAAAGTTCATCTTAAGAGGGACTCGACCTGTCGACCGCAGTTCCCTATCCTGGTGGTAATCTTTGTTCATTTAGCAAAATAGGTGTTAGAAACACGCAGACAGAAGTAGATTAAATGAAAACTTATAAAACAATTCCGTCAGGTACAGAGCATAAAATAAAAACACGAGCTTTATCAAGTGACTATTATAAAATCGTGTGTTAAATCTTGGACGACTGTCTTATCGTTCACACAATTGTCAGCTTTGATGATGAAGGACTCGGCCAATAGGCGTTCTCGTTGGTGAGGAACAAAAGCCAACCGGCATGTGCGGGTAAAGTCCGGAAGGTGACCTTTATCAATACAATGCTTGGCTAGGGCAGATTTGTGGCTGCGCTCATTGATGTCCAGCTGGTGTTCTCGGGCACGTATTTTCATTTATTCATTGTCTTTTCTTTTTCTTATCCGCTTAGCAGGCCCCGCTTTCAATTCTGAAGCAGTTAAATCGGAGAGCATGCAGGGCAGCATCCAGTATTCAATGTCCGGATTTCAGATGACTTCTGGCATGGGCCAGGGTCCGTCTGGCCCCGTAGGCGCCGGCGGCGGATCGCCCCATGTTCCCGGCATGCACCTGCACCACGCGCACGGTGCAATCGCCTCCTCGCTGCATGCGACCGCCGCCTTGCCAGCCGTGCAGCCGCAAGGCCAGGCACCGCCCCAACAGCTGCAGCAGCAGCAACATCAGCAGCAGTTTCAGCGACTGAAGGTGGAGGACGCGCTCTCTTACTTGGACCAGGTCAAATTCAAGTTCGGGAATCAGCCGCAAGTCTACAACGACTTTCTGGAAATAATGAAGGAATTCAAATCTCAGAGGTACCGGCCAGAATTTCTTTGTGGCCTTTTGGTCATTATAATTGTTATGTCGAAAGTATTTCGTCGCATTTTTTATCTTAGTTGAACGGCATTTTTGCAACAGTTGAGCAATCGCGCTACAAAGTGATGTATTGCATCGGTAATCGACAAGCGCCACCGCCAAGCCGCGACTTTTAATAGTGAGAAAATTGAAATTTGAGTCTGAATTCGAAAGGGGATACAATTGGCTCAAGTTTCATAATCTGACTATTTCTGGCAGACTCCTTAATAAATACTTAAGCAATCCATAAATTAATTTCTCATTTGTACGTTTTGAGGACACGACTACAGCCCAATTGTAAAATTCTGATTAAATGGTACGTTTTTTGTCGGAAACTCTGTTCTGTTAATTTATGTTCTGTCTCCTTCTCAGCATCGATACACCCGGCGTGATCGCCCGCGTGTCGCATCTGTTCAAGGGCCACCCGGAGCTGATTGTGGGCTTCAACACCTTCCTGCCGCCTGGTTATAGGATCGAGGTGCAGGCCAACGAGCAGGTGAACGTGAGCATGCCTGGCTCGCTTACCACCATCCTCAACCCGCCGCCACCCACGCCGCCCACTGTGGCTCCTGTAGTGGCTCCAGTAGTGGCTGCAATGCCGGTCGTCGCCAATGCCGCTGCACCAGCTCACGTCTATCAGGCGAGCGCTGCCGCTCAAGTCAAGGTATGGCACTTTTAAACAACAAAAACATCGGCGTTAGGGAATGTGTGTCTAGAATGAAGTTCAAAATGTGTGCAGCTAATTTTAGATTTGTTGATTTTAGGATATTGGCTTAGCAATTGTGGAAATTTTAGCACCTGAATTGTAGATCTTCATTTCATGCAATGTGTTCCCACATCATGCAATGAATTTTAAGAATCGACCACTTTAATAATCGCATTTAAAAAATATTTCTAAAATACGTAAATTTTCTGGGGATTTGTATATTGCTTTCAGGAAACGCTATGTCGAATGTTTTCTTATTAAAACTTTCCAAAATAGATTTTCTAACATAAACATAATGTGCAAAAATGTCTCTAAAATTGGCTAGATTGCCAATGAAGACCTGCTCTTTTGAACGAATTACCACCTTGTGCTTTTGATTAAGTCTTTACCTGTGTCATGTATTTGCTCGTATATATTATTTTTTACTACGTTTGCGATTGATCGTCAAGTATCATGACTCGTGCTATCTCGCAGAACGCCAATATCGTTCGACTCTTTCAGGCCTCTACGCACCTGTCTTCACCGACCAGCGTCTCTTCACACCCTTCGCCGCCCTCTCAACATTCCTACCTCCACAGTCCCACCTCGCACTCTCCACCCAACATGCCCTCGCTACCTGGCCACGCGCCACTGCCACTGCCTTCGCCGCAGCCGCCCGCTGCCCAGCAAACTAGCCAGCCGGTCGAGTTCAACCACGCTATTAACTACGTCAACAAGATCAAGGTATGAAGGGAATTTGTTCGTCTCTAAATGTGCTTGCACTTTGAAGGAGTTTTCCACGCTGGTCTAATGAAAGTAATGCGGTTGCGGTCGTTAAGGCCCCTGTCACATGCTAAGCATGCTTCAAGCTGCTCGAGAGATTTCAAATGTGCTTGTGATTGGGGCACATTGATCTTTGAGATCGTGTTCATCACGAGCGATATAAATCACGTGCTCAAATCTTATTAAAAGTGGAACGTGCCCTCAAGCTCAATTGAGATGGAGGACTTGCCATGCGAGAGTGCAACTGCAGATTCTGTTCAATGACTAAACGCACGCACCTTGTGACTTGGGTATCATTGTTTGAGTTTTAAGAATTGGTGACTCAAGAATATTTATAAATAATAAACATGAATAGCATTTTAGGACTGCTTCCACCGGGTTCTTTCAATTAGGATCGTGTTTGTGAAAACCCTTTTATCAAGAAAGATCCTGATGCAGTTGCCTCCTGGGTTGCATGATATATTGGAATGACCGCATTTTAATCCTGCTATGCTTAATCTATGGCATTTCGTTTCCGCTGTTTAGAATCGTTTCCAAGGACAGCCAGACATCTACAAGCAGTTTCTGGAGATTCTGCACACCTACCAGAAGGAGCAGCGGAACCTAAAGGAGGGCGTGACTACTGGCACCAAGCCCTTGACAGAGGCTGAGGTGTACCAGCAGGTAGCCAAGCTGTTCCAAAATCAGGATGATCTGTTACAGGAGTTTGGCCAGTTCCTTCCCGACGCCAACGGGACTGCTTCCCTGGTATACCCCTTGCAGCTGTTGTTTGTGGATCATTGAGCTATTTAATTTGGGAACGTGTCACGCGTGGGCAACGTCATTTGCGATATACGCAAACTACCATATCCAACGGACGAAATAAGTCAGTTATATCAAAGAAACGCAAATACACGTAGCGACACTGGAGAGAAATAATCGTAAAGAAAGACAGTCGTCAGTATTAACATAATTACCAAATAGGATAAGCGATATATATATATATTACGCGCCACTATTATTCCCAATCATTGAATACGCCAAATATGTAAACTACAATGGCAATACGCGCCACTTTTTGTAAGTGTCGGATGCGATCGATTTGGTCGGTATTTCAAATTTTATTTCTCCCTCCGTTCCTCTGTGGACATTTTGAGGGAAGACCCTCTTTTAGTGCTCACCACTGAGAGGGTCCACCTCTTGAAACTGACGTTGTCATTTTTGGCATTTCATTAAACTAACGTGTATTATTGGCGTTTTTTGCTTTTTCGGATACCATACCTGACGGTATCGTAACTGCCGATATCGTTTGACTTCCTATGCGTGACAGCGGGCCATTCAATTTAACCGAAAATGCAGGACATTTTTTTATGTTCTGGTTCACAGGGTGATGTTTTCAACTCACTGAAGGTCAAGAAAGTGGTAGGTTTTGAAATTCATTTTAAAATTTTTTTTTGTCTTATTTGGATTTTTTGTCTTCTGGTTTTAAAATTTTTATTTGTCTTCTGGTTTTGAAATTATGTCTTCAGGTTTTGAAATTTTGTCTTCAGGTTTTCTACAGTTTTTTAATTCAGTTTTGTAATTTGACTTAATTGCACTTGTTTTGAAATTTGTCTTTTGGCGTCCATTCTGACTGAGAGGATATTAAAAATTTGCTAAATTTGTAGTGCATCTTGAAACCGACTGTGCTTGGTTAAAAATTTTTTTTACTAGCCATAAAATTCTGAAATAGTACATGAAAGTAGTACATAAAATTCTGCCTTCCTGTTTTGGACGCAACTTCTCTAGTACTGTTTTGTAGACGTCATTTAAGTCAGTTTTGGAACAGGACTGATCCCCAACCAACTACACAATAAAAGAAACTTCTTGTCTACACCTTTTCCAGTTAAGCTTGTATAGTTTCTCTTAAACTAGCAAGGTTTTACATTTTAAGTTCCAGTCATCGCCACACAGTAAGCATAGCGCAAGCGCGCTTTGTATATATGGCCCATGCACCGAGTGAATTGGAAGTAGTTTTTTTTCTCCGGCAAGTAGAGAACCCAACAACTACTTGTTCAAGTGGACTTGCCGTCGAAAATATTTTTTTTGAATTTGCAGAGATGTTCCAAAACTCCACTGCTATTGACGTCAACAAAAACTGCACTAGTGAAGTTTCGTAATAAAAATAGACCCATTTTTTAACCATGGATATACGTACTGAATTAAGTGTCATTTTTTCAGAGATTGTTTTTCTAGGTTTTTTGTAAAATGAAATATTTTGTGTATTAAATATTCTACAACCTTATCGGTTTTCGGAGAGATCTGTTTTAATTTGACTTCCACATTAACGTCATACTGAGGTTTTCATTCACATTAAATATTTTATGGCCGTACTTGGACCATTAGGTAGTTTACTTATTTTGCCAGAGCTATATCTCCCTAAATATTTTCTGCTAAAAGTGCAGAAACTAGCAGAAAATATTTGGTTACCTATTTTTCCTCCAGGGAATTTATACTTGCGTATGAGAGCGAATTGGTAATTTTTTTAAATTTGTATTTTATGATTCTTTAAAAAAAAATCTGGTAGATTTGCAGGAAATACATTTTCCGAATTCATCTGCAGATGTGGTTCAACGGAAAAAATATCTTAAATATTTTCTCGTTTTAGCCCACCACCAAAACTATCAACAATAATGAAAATTCGGCGGTGGTGAAGAAGCCGATCTTGGCGAAACCCGCCAACATCGGAGTCAGTGGCACCAGCAATAATATTCAACCCAAGCAGCCATTGCCAATCAAGCGCCCGACAAGTTCGACCGTGCCGGTGCTTTTGACCAAGGTAATAGGAGAGCCCAGTCGAACAATCCTGAATGATAAAAATCACTAAACGGTTATTAAAAATATATCTTGCACTCTGATTTTGCAAGGGCACTAACTTGGTTATATTTTTGATTCACTCAAGAAACCGAAAATTGGAACACTGAAGGATGTCACGTTAGCTGAAGCTGGGAAATGCGGTACTCTGAACGATTACGCCTTTTTCGATAAGGTACGCGCTTTGTCGTTAGTCGGAGACTACAGTGATGGGGGCTGGGGAAGAAAAAAAAACAACTTGTTTATTGAAAACTAGCTGACCCGGGCCACGCCTTGCTGTGGCTTCCAGTTAAATGGCTCGGTCACACTACTTCGTGC
>JAQGBY010008753.1:0-10295 GCA_034698785.1 Mycogona germanica
TGATTTGGCGTTGTGTGTAACCCCCCCCCCCCCCCCCCACTCGCAACCACCCACTTCACCGCGAAGTGCGAATTAATTATTATAAAGTGCGCTGGGATTCGAAACAGCCAACCGCGGCGTTGGTCAGAAAACGCACACGTCACGACAAATTGATAAATCTTTTTCGCGAAAAACGAAAAAGAAAATAATCCTAATAAATAAACGGTGATTCGGTCGCTGGAGCGAGAAAAAACAGCGACATTTCTGAGGGGGGATTTTTCCCCTGCCCTCTCCTTCCGCGAAAAACGAAACAGTCGTCACAAAACGTCACGTACGAAGCGCGGAATATTTCAATTAGACGTGGACGTCACGATCCCATATTTTCGAGAAACGTCATCCGATCTGCTGCGCCCTCTGGACGCTGCTCATTCTCCATTCGCAATTGTTCTGTCTCGACAGTTTCTCTAAGAGTCTGTAGCGAATCGCGAATCCGCTTTTGAAGACGAAAAAATTTTTTGGCGCGCGTCGCTACGTGGAAATTCGTTTCTGCAAATTTCCATAAATCGCAGTCACACTACTGTCCAATTGTGGTGACGCGAAGACCCACCTAAATCAACGTCATCTATAGTTCGGGTGAATTAAAATGTTCGACTGTCGACCGAACTAGTCCTCGGCTTCATCCTTGATCCTTCCATTTCAGTGTTTTCCGCGCGCGCGCACGCAGCGGCCATTTTGTTTGACCTCTGTTTGACCTCTGTAAGCGAGGGGGAGGTGCGCCTAATGGGATAAATAGTAATTGTATCGCCGCAATCTAGCGTCTACGTGATGGGGCGCGAACCGTTGACCGCAGCGCCCTCAGACGGCCACACGCGCGACTCCACTTCGCAGCAATTGTTTACCTTATTAGGGAGGAGGAGGAGGAGGAGGCGACACCTCGAAGAGCCCGGAAGAACTGACCCGTGGCCAGTCCATGATCCCCGGTGTCTCATTTGGCGGTTAGCGGGTTAAAACGTTATTTCGTTTGTCCTAGTTCACTAAACTAGTTGACCGATAGGCGGCGCTCTATTTAACGATTTAAAACTGGAGAAATTATTGACTTAAAATATTTTTTTCAGCGCTATCGTACGTCATCTCGGAATTGCAGCCGAGGCTCTATTGTTTCCAAATCGTTCCGCTGTAATTCCAGTGTTCTATTGAATTAAACTCAATCGTTATTTTGTGAATTGTTTCCAATGCGTTTTTCTGTACGACGACATATTGATTTGATAACGTGATCGTAACTCTTAATACTGGTGGTGTCTTCAACAGGAGAGGGGAGAAAAATGAGATTCGCTAATGTGTAAGTAATATAATCGGCCTCGCTTTTTTAGGATAGTAGAGACGGTCGATCAAAAAGTAATGTCAAAATAATTACATTTTAATTTTTTAAAATCTGAAAAAAATTATGATCGCTTTAATCCTAAAATTGCTCTGCTTGGATAATAATTAAAAATTGGGGATTTAGCGAGGAAAATGTCGCTGGCATCACTGGTAGCACGTGAGAGCGACGACAGTGCCATTTTGGTAAAGTGGAGACGCCATCTTGGAATTTTCCTTTTTTTAACGAAAATGATTTGAAATATTAACGAGAAAGATTTTCGTCAGAACGTCTGGATGAATTTAATTGAGAAAGGGTGAAATCGAGACAGCAACACATTCGGCGCTGTCCAAAACTCATTTATCTAGGGAGTTTTCAGAAATATTAAAATATTAAAATTATTTCGAACCAATTCCGAAATTTCGTCTTCTAAAAAACAGAAACACGTACAAAATGCTAATGTATGTTTTTAGGTCGCTTTCATAATCTCGAACGAATTCAGGAATAAAAGAATTTCGAAGGAATTGAGAGCAAATCTAAATTAAAATCCTGAATGTCCTATCATATTATATTCTTATATTGTTTATATATATTTTATGTTGTATAATTTTGAATGTGTTCTTTTAATATATTTTAATAACTTAAAAACTCTCAAAATTGTCTCGATAGCCCCGCAGGATAAGAGTCTTCTTACTCCACTTCTTACTCAAATCCATCACTTTTTGATCCCTCCAACTGTTCCCGGTGGTTTCCCTCGTTCCCCCCAAAAGTCCCAACCTTTTGAATCATTCATCGAGTCGGGAATGAGTTGGCGGTGAAAATGAACGATGTCGAAATCTTTCTTTGAGTTGTGATCGGGCGCCGCTGGCGGCGTCTCCGTGTCTCTTAATTTTCCATTGATGGCGTGTCCTTAATATATATTGCCGCTCGTTTCGGAATCCATTATTGGTTGGTTGATGGCGGGATCTGATTTTCTTGAATTTGTCCTCTCGCTCTCATTCTCGTCCCCACTTTCCCCTCCCTTGTAGCAAATGTCGCCGTCGTCGTTCCCAACCAAGAAGCAGCGTTTCCCCGAAAGACGGTCAGACCGGAAGTCTTCATCAATGTGTGGCGGTGACGTAACGTGGCATCAAGATGGTTGGTCAATTGCATCACGAATGACAGCCGCCATGTTTTTGCATGGATGATTATTTGACCGCCGGAAGTGAGCATCCTCGCGGCTGCGCGGCTGATCGCGCTCCATGGATTTCTCCATGGAGCCACGGAGCAAATTGTGTGCAGCATCGAGCCCGCAACTGGATCCTTCTTGGTTCCGATTTTCAGATGAGAGTCCTCCGCCCTCCGCCACACTTCACTCGACATCGGAAGGATTGTTTGGGCGGATTTTCGTCACAAAATCGGTCGCCATTACTTTTCTTCATTAAATTGGCGTAGCTGTCATCAGAGGCCGGTTGAAGGAGGGAGGCGCTTCTCACGCTCTTGTAAGAGCGCACTTCACTCGGCTCGTCAATATTACTTTTGCGGAGAGCGGGAGAACGAGAGAGAGAGCGAGCGCCGTATGCCTAATGAATTAAATTATGACAACATTTAACAATTACGTAAATCAAATTTTTGGAACGACTGACGACGAGAGGCGCTCCCCGAGAGCGCTCTCCTCGCTTCGAACCCGCCACCGTCATCTCACTTCGCCTCCCTCCTTCGATCGGATGGCGCTTTCTGATGGCTCTTTCTCATGTCGGAGCGCTCTCTCTCTCTCCCCTTGTCTTGTGCCGGGGCCGGGGACGGGGCCGGGGCCGGGGACCGAACCGTTCTATGGAGCTCCGAGACAAAAGCCCCCGCAATTACGGCGACGGAAAAAAGAGCGTCGTTGTAGCAAAACGGAATTAATGTTTAAGAACAAACAGCGCATATGGATGGCCCCGCTGTTACTCAGCCATTTAATATCGAAAACCCCTGTCGCTTCTGTAAGGGGGATTGGGGGTGTAACAACTCACCGAACAAACTGACTGCTGGCGGTTGCTAAACTCTCAAATTGCTCTTCTATCAATATCTCTGCTCATGCAACTCCATGACTCCATGGGTACGTTCCGTTTTCTAAATTCATATTTGGATAACTGGATCAAACTATTTCTTTGGGTTTGATTGGAATCACAATTCTACTGTCTACAGAGGTGTATCATGTGATTGCGTGGTAACACGGGGCAGCAGCAACACACTCGTCCACCACCAGAGGTCAGGGGTCGCCGTCACCAACGGAAGCCGCACTTGTGGGAAAAGTCAAATTGAAGAAAACGACAACAGCAAGATACGTCGAAGATGGGAAGCGTCGTAAAATGACAACTGAGAATAACGTCAGAGATTGAAAGAGTCAAGGATAAAAACTGACTGGTTCGGCGGTCCCGGGTTCGATTCCTGGCGTGGGCTCTCGATGCTTTGCCATGGTAAGATTGTAAGAAAACTAACATTTTGATTTTCTATTAGATGGCGCCACAGGTTTTCCATTGGAAACTAGGAAAAAAAGAAATTGGTCACAGACAAAGGTCTTCGACGGTGAGATACTAAGGTAAACGGATTGGGTTCACAACCACACTTCACCCCTTCCCCTAAACAGCCCCCATCAAAAAAGCTTCCCCCGGCCCCAACAACATCAACCCACCCCTCGCCAAACTGTCTTCACGATATTGACTCGCGCTAGATTTACAAGTTAACAGCTCTCCCCAATTTGCATAACCCGCTCGCCCCCACAAAAACAGACCTTAGGAGCCGGGTTGAGGTGAGGGTTCTTGGGTTTCCGGGTGGAGAAGGGCTGGGCCTGATCCCAATCGAAGTGGGTGGGCGCTGCTGGTGGAGCCGTGGGTGGGCGACAATAAAATATACAACCCTTCACTCTCATTGTACTGTATAACATTACTGATGATATTTTTTGTGTCCTCGGTTTTCCCCTGGTAAAGTGTCTCCTGTTCCTCCCCTTTCAATTTTTCCAATGGCGCATCTTGTGTTTATGGGCCGTGCCGTCGCGCTTCGCTCCCTACCCACTACCACTATGGGCTTATCACGGCTGTCCATAGGGGTGCTGCAACCTCTAGCGGCCTATCAACAAACATTCAATCTGCACCGATTCCAGCTGGGTATATGCCGTCAACTGACTCGCGACAGCTCACATACTGCATAACGTAGCGCCATGAAATTTACTCTGGATTACAGTCACACAATTTCTACGATGAACGTAACTTATTTGAGGTCGCTCTATTTTTGCGTTCATGAAATACGAATTTAAAGAACAAAAATAACATAATGTCTACGGACGTCGGCGATCGAGTTACCACTCTGAGCATGTCGTTCGTGGTCACACGGTGTATGATGGGAAATGGTAGAAACATACACGTGACGCCATCTAGCAGTAGTTAGGGGAAACTGAGATGCGTAAGGTTTGAATGAGGTTGCATGTAGTTAGAATAAAAGAAGATTGCGTGGCTAATGACGTCACCAAAGTAGGGACGATCATGAACTTTAGGTCTGCTTATAGGCGAAATGATGCACGATAGTAATTTTAAAAATCGATTGTGCACGAATGCGGTGTGCAAGAATCCTACCAGGGTTTGTCAGTAAAGAAGGTAGAGAGCCTCAGAAATCGGGAATCGATCCCGGAATCGTCGCACCCGTCATCTCGAGTTCTCGACCGACTTGGACGGTCTAGGGCACAGTGTAGGTGGCACGCTAGGATGCACCAGCAGCGCCCTCCAGCGATAAATCGTCTCTCCCACGTCAACCAAACTATTAAATACATGCGTAGTACTGTACTAGTGTATAGAGAGCGAGTTGCCTCTTTTTCCATTAGCATCATTTGACCCTGTTTTATAGACTTTACACTTTTATACCATCGAGTTACAAATCCTTTTGGCAATTTGAGAGGATGCCGCATGTTTTTACGTGTAAATCCTGGCGCCCCTTTTCACTTCTTCGTATTACCCCTTCGTCCGAACACAACCACCCCCCTAAAAAATCCCTACTACTACTAGTGTTGGCGACTGTTTCCCCGCCACAAAACTGTACAAATATACCAAACACCACATTGCGGTGAAATCTTCAGATGTGATCACGTTCCTAGTCATTTCCCTACAAAAGATAACTGATGTTTGTGGTTCTGTTGCGAAATGTTTTCATTTTTCTTAGGGGTTGTGATGACTTAAAAAAAACATTGTATCCAGTGAATGAGCCACGTTGCGAGTTAGTGAAAAAATGGCATTAATTACCTAATCTTTTTAGCCCGTACTGTTATCTGTTGTCACTTCGACATCCACATCCCCACACTTTGCCGTGACAAAAGCCAGCGAGCGAACCCTTCAGTGTTGCACTAGTTTCAAAATGAAGGCTCATCTATTATCTACGCGGACCACATCCTCCATCTTCTCCTCCCCAAAAGGACACCCTGAGACCCCGAGCCTCAACAAAACAACTCGCAACCTGTCCTCAACCACTACACAGATCTAAATACGCTCGTTAAAGCGGCTCCTTAGGAGCCGATCTTTGTCGCCTAGAAGCGAAAAAATCGCAACTTCATGTTGCTTTTAGGTGTAAACCAGAAAATGGCAGCTTCGAGGAGCGGCTCCATGGAGCGTTTGTCGTTTCCATCACGAATAGAAATTGCTCCCAATTGTGAAGGGAGCCTCTCATGGGATCGGTTGACTGAGCGCCTTCTGTGCGCTCACTCACGGCTCCGCTCCGCTCTCCATCAGCGCCAATGGCACGACAAAAAGAGCGCTCAGTTTTGACAAAGCGCGACGAACCAACCGATTCTCTGGAACGCCGCCAGAGGACACCAACAACTGCGGAGCACTGAGGACAGAGGTAGGCAGCAAGATCAGATCGAGTCTCAGGAAGGTCTAGGAGAGTGTCTATGGTGACAATTACTGAACTCCATCCTCCCCTCCACTTTTCAATATCGCGGATCATGTTCTTTTTCTTTTATAGTGCTGTAACCGGCACCCCATCAATTTTTTTTTGTTTTCCCCATCCTCCTCCTCCTTGGATCCACATGGCAGCCACCCCTAGATCAACGGCGTGGCAGAATTTAACCCCTTGTGTCATTATGGGTGGTGTTAGTCTGCGGTAGTGTTCTATCTTCAGTCGTTGTGAGGTCTCTTTACTCTGGTGTGGGTCTCGGGGGCTAATGGAATAGGACGAAGATGCCACTTCCGGCGGGTTCCGGTTCCGGTTTTGTGTAAACGCTTACAGAGTGAGTTGGTTGAGTTACCAGAGTGAGTAGCTACTATTGTTGAGAAACAGAGTTGTGAAAAAATAAAACACGTTTAAAAATGACTGTTAAAATGAATCACTCAAACAATTCTAAATTTTCTGGAAAAAATCAAGAGTGGATAAAAATGTTGTCGCTACATTGCCAGCAAAAATGTAGCGACAAACCTTTTCCCCTTTTTTGTATTTCTTCCAAAAAAGTAGAATTCTTTGTGTGCTTCTGTGCTGTCGCTTGAGCAATCTGTAAGAAGGGTCACGAGGACATCCCCTTAAAACCCATCCAGGGAAGACCTTAGCATTTTTTTTTCCTAGGTAAGGATCTTTAAAGCGTCATTTAAACAGGAGGATCTTGGTCGCATGAGAAGGGATCATCTCCGGTCGCGTGAACTACTCGAATGTTTATTTCACATTTCATTTCATCACGTTCGGCGAACTCGGTAAGGCATTCCACCAAACACTCGTACATGGAAATAGATCATATCGGAACAATGCTCGCTCATATTGTCAACCCCTTAAGACGTTGGAGCTTTTAATTTATCTCCTCTTTGTGTATTGCTATCAAGTTTCTACCGATTGATTCAAAGGACAAAATTTGATAAAATCTTCGTAATCCAACGAACGTGAGTCGATATATCGCGACCGACAGATGGCGCCATACACGTCACAGCGGCTCTTCTCCAGCTCTAGTCACCCCTCCCCCCACCACCCTCATCTCCCGCTATTTGTTTTGCCAAGCCGGCAATTTTAAGAATCCCCTCTGTTCTCGCAACACCAATAAACATAGACATCATGCTTGGCCAGTGTTTCGCAAATCGGATCTCCCTTTTGTTAATTTCTTGCGCGACTAATCCTCCAGCATCTTCCACCCCCCCGCCCCCACTACCACCACCACCACTACCACCATGGTACCGCCGCCATGGTGGAGGCGCGTGGCGAGAGAGAGACCGCGCACGCTCGGCTCGTTCTGCCGCCCGACGCGACTCGCTCGACGGCATCCGCCGACCGCAAAATGGACGCAGTCAGGCGCGGCCGTTCCGCCGATTGTTTAGCGCCGCGTCGCGAAATCTGTTTACACGCGCGCGGGCGTAACGTCATGTATGGGCTCTTTTTCTTGGCCCCGCGCTCTTTTTCTATACGTGTGCCGCCATGCAGCAGCGCGGAACCTCAACCTGAGGAGGAGGAGGGGGTGGGGTGCCCTAGGCAAGACCAATAGTGTAGTTTACGGGAGGTGCGTTACAGGTTCCTCCCCTCATACCTTGAAAGATAACCGCTCATGATGAGATGACGCTGTTACCAAAACACAAAAACGTAAAAAAAAAATAATTAATTAAAACTGATTAATTACAAAAACAACTAAAATATTGGGAATTGCAGGACTACAATTAGAAACTCGGCAACGAAGATAGTTTAAACGTAAATTTTAACGTATCTTCTCAAAGATAAATTAAAAAAATAAAAATTTGCGAAGCCCAAAAGACAAACATAAGAACTCACCCAAGACTTTTTTCTTTACCCAAAGCAACGTTACATTTGTGGTCATTGTACAATTGGTTTTAATGGAAGTGCTATTTCAGAACTCAGTATAAGTTCCAGAAATTAATAAATAGCGGATTAACGAGTTCCAGTAGCAAGACCTTCCGATTACTACTTTATTACTGAGATTACTCCAGCAGACGTCAGATATTTTTCGGACGAGAGAAAATTGCTTCGTGCCCTTTCCTTGAGAATGGAAATAAAATTGGTGGTAACTCGTGTCTCTACGATATCAGGTTAACGTTAAGATACCAACTTAGACTTGGTGAACCTCCTTTAACAAGGTGGGAGGGATAAAACAATCATTTCCAATTCACCTTAACCTGTTACTATTTATTTCTAAATGCATGCGATCTTTAATTAATGAGAGGTGGTGTCCACTTAATCAGTTTAATGCGATTCGCCGCCAGCGGCACTTTCCTTAAACCGAATCAAAATCGCCACATTTCATTGTTCCGTTTGCTGTATTTTCATTTGAAATAGATGAAAAAAAAATTGAAAGTTACTTTCATCTTCGCTGTTGATCCATTGATGCGCGACATTCGCGTTCTAGTCTTGTCTTTTATCACATGGTTAAACAAAAAAATAATTGTTTACATCGTGGTACATGTTAATTTCGGTCAGCTGTAGTTCTTCGGTGCTATTGACGACTCGCGGCGCAGCGTGTGGCGCCCCCTCGCGTTTAGAATCCGCAACGTCGTACGACTCGTTGTAGCCCAGTCGCTATTGCGACCGAAAAGAATTTCTGTTGGGGGTAATCCCACGAGTTCAATAATATACTTAATTTATTTAGCAATTGCACTTTCCGAGTAAATAACAAAATATTTAAATGCTGTATATCGAGAAATTCAACTTCTTCAATCGATTCTAGAGATTGTAATAAGTCCGAAACATTTATCTCCTTTTATGTTGTCGTTACTGTACCTCAATTGCTTTCCGATTACATTTAGCACAATAGCATTTTATATGAACGAGACAAATACAATTACATTTTAACGCGAACACATTCCAACATTTCCCATCGACGTACCTTAACTGAGGGTTGCTATAATTTTGCAGACGACAAATACAATTAAAAGAAACTATATCCCGCCTAGCCATTTTCTGCTTTGGCTCAATTAATTTAGACTAGACATTTAGACCGGTTTAATCCGAATCAATATCGGCTCCATGAAGCATAACAATAAATGCCGAGTTTCACGAGCGATTCAGTTTCCTTTCAACTTCTGTCCTCAACATTTGGATTCTGCAGCACATACATGATCTGTTTCTTTGTTTCTTTGAAAAAGGTAAGTTTTTAACGAATTCCTATTAACAGTATCATATTGTTTGTTGTTGTTGCTGCGACGCGAAATTTACTCTAGTTCTAATTGCAACATATTCTAAGCGCTAACGCTACTTATTTCAGGTATTTTTGTTGTTGCATTCATGAGATATGAAATATATAAAAACAAAGTAGCACTAAAAGCCGACTAATTACGATTGCGAGCATGTGTTGGCCACGCGGTGCAGATTTAAATGGTGCTGACTGACACGTGGCGCCATCTACTGGTATTTTGGGAGAATTGGGAAACATGAGGCGTGAAAAAGGGGCGTGTCAAATGACGTCACGAAAGAAAGTGTTTCGGAACGTCACGTGGACTTGACGAATACAAAATTTTCTAAAAAATGTTAATGGAATTTAAGAAATCGAGTCTAAAAAACCTGATTAATTGAAAAAGAAAATCAATTTTGTCAGTCTGTTTCCACCTGACCGGAAATTGGAGGTTCTGATATGACGGTTGCCAATTTAAAAATTTAATTCTTCATTCATGGTTTGTTCAATATTGAGAAGATTTCTTGAAAGAAGCTCGAAAGTGAAAACTCGAAAGGACGTCCAAGTTCCAAATCGACAGAAACAAAAAATCAAGGCGATATCGACTGTCAGGAGCACTCAAATATGGCCACCCTGCTCCAACTGTTTCAAGCCATCATCTTCGTTTCTATGACAACAAGCTCGATTGAGACCAAGGGCAACGGAGTCATGTTCCGAGCCAAGCCGGTGCTCAACCGCTCGCTCAGGTCATCAGCTACTGGTGACGTCACGGTCAACATGCCGACGATGGAGCAGTGCGCCATCCGGTGTCTGACGTGGACCTCCTGCTTGGCCTTCAACGTGCAACCTCTTCAACAC
>JAQGBY010008754.1:0-10295 GCA_034698785.1 Mycogona germanica
AGGAGTTTCCCCAGTGTTTGGGACTCCCCTGTTCCTGCTTGGATCCTGGATCCTCTGGTTGTGGATTCCTGGGTCCCTGTCGGTCTTCCCTCCTCTGGTGGCTGCTTATGGATCCAGCCTGAGCCAGAGGTTGACCAGCCTGGTCTTGGAGTGGCTGCTCCTTTTGTTGCTGGAGTTCTTCAGTTCACAGTGCCCTACCAGTGGGGTGCTGTGTCAGCTTTTTGATTTTTGTTTTTTAAATGACTGTTCCTTTTGATAGGTTTGCTTCAGGTCAACACACTTCCTTGTTGACTTTTCTTACAGCTAAAAATGGCCAATCATTTATTTCTCAGATTTCAAATACTTCAACAATATTTAAAGTATATTACTGGTTATTTAAAATTTACTCAAGATTGCAACTTAGCAGTGCTAAAAACAATTGAGATTTCAATCCAGCTTCTCACTTAACCAAAGGTAGCAGGCAATTCAAAGCAAAGGTGTTATAGATTCCAATCAGCTCTCAGTGTCAGCAGCAGTCAGCATCTGCCATCAGCATTCATCAGCTTTCATCAGTCATCAACATTCTCTAATCATCAGCTTTCATCAGTCATCAGCATTCTCCAATCATCAGTCACAGCCATCAGCATTCAGTCTTAACCATCAGCATTCAGTCACAGCCATCAGCATTCGGTCACAGCCATCAGCATTCAGTCACAGCCTTCAGTCAACAGTCAGCTGTAGTACCATCATCACTGGGAAACTGGGGATGTTCCAGAATAAACTAAACAGCAATGATTAGAATCCAGCAGACCCCAGCCAGGTTGGCAGCAGAAGATTGAATGATTATTTTACCTCTCTAAAGCCAATTTATATGATTTTCGTTTTGGTCACCTGACCCCAGCCAGAGCATTGATTGGTTTTATTTTTTGAATATTAATGAGTTGTTATACTCATTTTAAAAATGATCTTTGCCCTCTTGTAACTTTATTTTAGGGTGTCGAGTGGTAGAAAGGTAGCACGTTCGCCTCTTAGCCCGTGATTGCAGTTTTGATTCCGGCTGACACCTTTGGAATTTTTCGGGTGAGAAACATTTCTTAATGTGCCTTCCTTTGGAATGAAAGTAAAGCTGTGGGACCCATGCCTGTACACGATGTCAGGTACATGTTAAGGATCCCTACCTAGGTAGCCTATACTAAGCCTGGGCTAGGCAAAATTACCAGGTCGCCTCCTGGGGGGTTCTAGTTCTGGACCTCCTTAACAAATAGCTCAGATACAACTGGTCATTCGACCCCCGCCATAGGCCCCTCTCTTGGGGGCTGCTTGTGGGTACATATTGTAATTGTAATTGTAATTTGGTTGAAAAGCTGGAAATCCCCTTAATTAGCAATCAGATCACCTGCATTTTTAAAAATTGTTATTTCCCTTCACTGTAGTCACTGTACTACAGGATTTCATGGTGCTTAGGCGGCGCCATGTTACTTTCTTGGTAGAGGGCCGCATTTATGCAACCCAAAAAATCGTCTCCTCAATTCCCAATCCCCCTCGCGCCTACCCCCGGCTTGCATAGGCCTATCCACTGGTATCCCCCTCCTCTGCCTATATGCTCCCAGTCCCTGCTCCTCCTGCCCCTCAATCCGTCAAACTGACATGCGGACGAGATCAAGGCGAAGCGCGGCGCCAGCAGCGGCTCGCCAACTTCATCATCGCCGAGAGCGCTCCCAGCGACATGTCCCCCTCCCCCTCTCAAGAGAACGCCCGCGCCACCAGCGCCCTCTCTAGCTAGTCGCCTACATTGAAATGTAGTCAGTCATTCGCCCAAGCCCTGGCCATCTCGATGGGTGGGTGGGAGTGGCTCCGCATAAGAATTTCGAAGCTCTTCCAGGAAGGGGGGCGTTTCACTTTTCAATTTATCTGCCATATGAGCGACAGAGGTAGAGGCCCAGAATGAAGATCTTTCAAAACCATAAATGGGGGAAGGTGAACATTGCCGTTTGGTCGCAGTCTCTGGCAACGAAGAGATTGGCAGTACCATGTTTTATATTTTTATTGAACCTCGCTCAGTTTTACAATGTGCCAAACCCATTAGAGGCGAATCACAGCTTAGCTGCCAAACGAGACGTCAATTAGGCGTGCCACACGAACTTACTACTGCTATTTTATTGAAGACTTATTATTATTTATTATACACTCCTTATAAAACTGAAGATGGATAGTCCTACCATGAATGAATGAATGATCGATCGTAAGAAATATTGCCCGTCTCTATCTACTCCACCTCATTCATCGGGTTCAGATTCCGAGAGTTCGTTCTGATATCAGCTTGGGTCGGTGCAACGGCAATTTCGATAATGCCCCCTCGTGACGGTACCAATGTAGCTCTAGAAATAATTACCCGCGAAACAAATGTTTAAACTGCTGTATTTTTTTAGTTGAAAAAATGTTCATGTAATTTTTACAATTTTTGAAAATGTGTTCGGACTTTTTCAGACACGCTCACTCATATATATAACGCGTGCCCACGACCGTCGACCAAATTAAAACGCTCTCCCCATGGGTGGGGAAAAAGAGTGAGGAGGCGGAAGTGGCGGATGGTCACAAGGAAGGGGGCGAGCGAACGTTTGTGTGTGTGTGTATGTGTGTGGGAGGAGTGGGGGATGAGGTGAAGGGTCCTAGAAGGAGAACGACTGCGGCAACCCATAAAATGAATGAATGGAATGGTGGTTTGGCTGCGGTTTGGCGCCTCGGTTACAAACCACGATTCAGTAAGATAAACGATTTAGGGGTAGTGTTGTTGCGGTGGATGGGTTAACGCCAATGGCGAGACACACTTTCTGAAATTCGATAACCATGCTTCTTTCTCTCTCCCGTATCGATAGTCTTTTAAAACCAAGTGCGCCAGGCTGTGCATTTTGGTCTTTCAAATTTGATTCTCAACATCAAATTGCGACATCTGCGCATGCGCACAATTCCACTCATTCGATGGGTTTGAGGGAAAAGTGCATTTTCGTCTTGAATTTGACTGAAATATCAAGTATCAACTTGGAATTATGGTCGCCTCCGTGTACCCAATTTCAGTATTTGAGAATCACTGCGCCCACGAAAAAGGCACAATGATGATTCAGCTGTTTCAGTGAAATACAATTGGACTGATATTTGCAAAAATGTAATATTTACTTACCTCGCTAAACTCAATCATAATCTGTGAAACTCGCAATTCTACTACATTTACAAAGAATTGGAACTATTTTTTGGCGGATTACGACGGAGTGTGCGACTACGCCAGTCAATGAGATTTTTGCAAATAGAATTAAAATTGTATTTCAGTATAATTGGCACTCCACAAGATTGCAGCGCCCATCATGGTATCTAGCATTTATAACATTCATTGTTGCTGTTTATACAAAAACGCTTTTAAAAAGGGCCGCACAAAACTCGATATCACCAAAAATCGCCGAATCGATCATAAAATCGAGATAATCGAGTGGCTCGATATTATCGATGCAGACGATAATCATTTTACGAATTCACGGTCAAATTCAGAATTTGATCATCAACTTGGTGATGACGAAAATAAGGTTTTCAGAAAAAAATCCTCAGTTGAGAACTTGATTTTTTTCCCCAGAAGTTGATCCGAAGTTGATTTTGATTAGGACAAAAATGCAGCCCCAGCAGTGGGTGGTGGCATACAGTGTTGAGGACTGTAATCGAATCGGGTAGCGCACACTGCTGGCTTGAAATGGAAAAAATTCGTTTCTCCGTCTTCCAATAATGATCGCACGCACATGCTGTGGATAACCAAGACGGTGGAGCTGAGTAGTTCCTCCGTGAGAATCGAAACGAAGGCGCCGTTCAGGCAAACCTGCTATCAAGCGTTTTATGAAATAATTCCAAACCACCACCAGTCCGAAATATGTGCCATCCACTATACCAAGCAGTCCTCCTTGGCTTCTTCAATGTGCGATGTAAAATACATCTTCGTCTAGCTGACGCCCGCCCGTTAGTCTCGCACGGCATCGTCCGCAATGTGTGTGTGCACTACGATGGTGATAGCGGCTCACCTTTACTGGACAGTTGATTTTGCTGACGTCACACAGAGTACGGGGTGCATGTACTTACTTACGTAAGCGCTTGAAAGTCGGTCAGCCCGATGCTTATGGTCAACACTGCTGACCGGAATTCCACATTGCAGCGGTGTCATGTGTGATTACGTGGTGACACGGGGCAGCAGCCAGCAATGCATTTCAATGATCCCGGATGCTTGTTTCAATACTGTGTGCGCCCCGCCCACCTGAACGATCCTGCTGTTACTTTTGATGATTTTTATCCCTCACTCGAGTTATTCATTACAAAATGTCGCAATGTGACCGTTGAGTTTTCTGTATTTCATTAAGGTAGTAAATCGAACCCCTTTCTTTTTAGCCCAAACAATTTAGCTGGGTTGGTTGATTTATCTTGATTGGTTAGGCCGACTTTATTGGCTAGTCATAAGTTAGGTTTAAATAGAATTGACTCTTGTTTGGTGAGCTAATTTTAGACTGCATTGAAGCGATACGCGTATTATAGATTTTAAAAATAACATTCATTCATTTGAGATGGGATACCCCCGGATAAGTGATCGATGGGTGCCATGCATGAAAACTGAATAGTCTTTTTCTTCTTTCAACTAAAAAAAAACCATTGCTGGTAAGTAACCAACCAAGCACTCTTGTCTCCTCCGCTGTTGTCTGAATGCTTTTAGTGTGCCAAACATGCAGAGTGACGGACCGCAAATGGCGTAACAACAACACTGTTCAACCGTTTTTTCAACCCCGGTTCATGTTTTCTTGCTTAACGGATGGATAGACTCATAGATTAATCTCTGAGCGTGTACACTCTGAATCGTATATTGGAGTAGAAGTCGAGTGCGCGGGCCGCGGGGGTGGTCCACCAGACTGCTCTGGCGTCGCCGCCATATTTAATTGCTCGTGTATAGTTGCTCGTCAAGCGCATCCACAAAAAATATGACGGATACCATGCATCCATCCCCTTTGGAGGCGGCCGTCTCATGTCACTCGTTATTTTTAACTCTGACCATCTCCAGGTTTCCTCGACACATGTATACAGGGTGGCTCTTTATTAGGGTGGAATCGCCAGTCACCATCAGTCTAAAAAAATCACTTGGATGGTTTAATAATGATGATTATATACATATGTTATATACATATACATATGTTAATATCAAAAACGATCGCTCAAAACTATAAGTTATTACCAGTTTCATTCCAAAGAAATGAAATAAGCATTAAGCATTGAATATACATATAGATGTAATATCAGAGAAAGGCGGTTAACTTTTTTATCCTCCCAAACTCGGTGAAACTAGTTGGCCTGGAAAAATACAGAGGGTGTAGAAGTGATACGTTTTCCACTTCGGGAATTTATTTCGTTTTTTGCGTGATTGAACAATCAATCGATCGGAGTCAGATTGCCAATTTTAATAAGAGACGGGGGGTGGACGCATCTCTGCTTGGTTTGTTTCAAGAGAAAAGGACTCCCCTTAATTGCACACCACAAAGGGGGAGATTGATCGTAACTTCTTAAGTATCTAGGAGATTCTGTTAAGTGGAAGCAATTCCTCATTCCGGAAAATTTCATTACATTCTCGCTGTAGAGAATTATATATAGGTCCATTTTATTTACATTAATGACAGCGTAATTGAGACTTTCTTTGGCGAGTAATTACGTTTTGAGGAAAATTAAAGTCCCAATTTTAAAGTGAAGCCGGCTCACCTATATGTGCAGCCCCGACCAATCTGTCAACAACAGCAACAACAACAAATTACACGATCCCGATTCTTCCGAATGCTCCACTCTTGCTATCAAGACTCATCACGCAGCTCTAGTGTGTACCTGGTGCTCGTATACAACTTGTATAATAATGTACTTGTAAAAAAATGGCAATATCTGCGCGGCCGTGTATTAACCCTGAGGATAAACGCACTGCCTTGTGTACACAAAGTGGATCACAAATATGTTTTTATATAAAAATATGAGAGCATTAAAAAATAGTGGCAACCTGTCATTTATTTAGCTTTTCGTGCCGAGAGCGAGCGTGGACCAGCGTTACAGGGGGTTGGAGATGAGAGGGGGCAGGGAGAGAAGCCATTGGGGGGGGGGGGGGGGAGGAAGGATCGGTGGACTAAGTCTGTTATATAGGAATAACCTCTGGCTCTATGTGTGCAGTAATTTGGCGTTGGTCATTTTATCGCTCGCGCCGAGAGAGGTAGGTAGGTAGGCGCTGCTGATTGTGCTCGCTCCAACACTGTTCACTTGGCTCGCTCTATCTCTCGCTATCAATCTCCGCATTTAAAATTGAGGGTGTCCTCTTGGGTAAACATCTTCCAAGTCATGCTGGGAAAGTCTTGTTAAATTTATCCAATAACGTAGGACTTCTTCTAGAGATAGTTCTCGATGACCGCATGCATGCACTGGTTGCTTATTTTGAGGCAACCCGCGCAAATGGCTGTTTCCTCTCACAATCTCAAAGATTTAGTTATTATATAGAATAGCTAAAGCTAATTAGGTGCGATGCTGGACTCAACACAAAAACCGGCGACAATCAAGAATTTCAATTAAATGTTTTGGAGAACAGCCAAGGAATTTAATTTTTCTATGATTTGAAATGATCACAAACAAAATACATATATAAAAATAACCAGGGATTGATCATTAATACATATGTGCATCATTAGTCACGATCATTAGTACATCCCTGGTTATTTTGATATATGTATTTTGTTGGTGATCATTTCAAATCATAGAAAAATTAAATTCCTTGGCTGTTCTCCAAAAAATTTAATTTAAATTCTTGATTGTCGCCGGTTTTTGTGTTGAGTCCAGCATCGCACCTAATTAGCTTTAGCTATTCTATATAATAATTTAATCCTGGCGGTTACCATTTTTAAACAATTTAAATCATTATCCCGCATAATAATCTTAGTTTGTTTTTCTCTCTATCAAAGATTTAGAATCATATGCACAATGACATGTGTGCTACAGAAGTGCCGATGCAGTTTATTTTGTTCTCGTCCATTTGTTAATTTCTTAAAATTAATAAGGCAAAGATTGTCTCCCTTTCTAAAAAAATATTTGTTAAGGGGGTATACCGCTTGATTTAACCGCTCAAACCCCCCCCCCCCAGGAGCGACCTGGAAATTGTGCCTAACCTAGGCTTTCCTAGGAAAGGGTCTCCCTTTCAATGACTGCAACTATCTTGACTTGTTTGCTGGGCCCCCTGTTCTGGTCTTCTTGAATTCTTGTTCAGTAGTTTACCAGTGTTGCTACTATGATTTGAAAAAAGGAGGATTCAAGCGCTCCCTGAAATCGGGTCTGGATTTCAAGATTGCTGTTTCAAAGGGTCCCCCCGCCCCATTCGAATTTGATCGTGTGTCCCGAAATTTCGTGACTGGTGCGCCGAGTACGTGGTCACCCCGTCTCGCTTGCCTCGGCCGCTTCATGCTAGAGTTGCGGAGAGAAAAGAACGATCATCAAAAGTTATAATTAGCATCGTGTCGATCCTTCTCCTCGGCCAGTGAGAGGGGAGAGATTGAGGGAGGGAGAGATTGAGGGAGGAAGAGAGGTGATCCCCGCTCTCTGCCGATCAGCACTGGCACCACCGCCATCACCACCACCACCACCAACCGCCCCATCACCGTAATTTATTTGTTTATAGTGCAGATTTAAACGTGCCCACCATTTAAACCTAGTCTCCGTCATTATGAGATGTAGATGGCGGACAAAAGGGAGGTGGTTGGAGGAGGAGGGTTGAGGATACTATAAGCAGCAAACGCGATTGAGCGTTATGTGGTGCCGTGAACCGTTTCAACTCTCGCTCATCGGACGCTCACCCACAGGTGAGGGCGAGGAGAGACTGAGCATGCCCGTGAGTGTAGTGGAGCCCACCTTGAGTGGAGGACGACCGCCCTCATCTTCCTTCAGCTCACGTTGATAGCTATAACCGACGTTTCGGTTGGCTTGTCAGTCGTAGTCTGATTTTCAGAGTGGTCAAAATTCTAAAAATTTCTTTAATGACTATACGATTTATTTTTGCTAAAATACGGAAGTCCGTTCGGGATATAACTTACAAACGGCTTAACGAAATTTAGTGAAATTAAACCTGCAAATAGTTCCTCACATTAGTTGTCTATCGACGAAATTTCAGATCTCGATTTTCAGTTTTTCTCAATAAACTAGCCGTTTAAAATTTCTTACAGATCAATCTTTCGCCTAAAAAATAAAATATGGCGTTCCCGCATCACGTGAAAACAAGGCTCACCAGATTACAATTCCAACAATATACATTTGTATGCACCAGAAAAATATCAATAAAAGGTACTAAAAAAATTAACATTATTAAAAATCAATCAAAACGATATTTTTTTAACGAATACTTCTCGATTAGATATTTAAATTGCTAAACGTTTGAAAATCTAGATTATATAAATTTAAAATGTCATGTTGAGCCGCCACAGCATGACGTTATTTAGCACGTGACGAATCTACAATGTGCCCTTCCCCATCGTGCTTAAGCACCATGAGGGTACAGAAAATCCTGTAGTGAACTTTCACTGACACTACTACAGTGAATTAAAAAAAGCAGAGCTACAACGTTACTCAAGCACAAAACAGAGCTTTAAAAATGAATAGAAAAATCCTTTCGCAGCCACGACGGTGATTGACATTGCCCGCTCTAGCACGTGAGGGAACATATATAAAATAATGAAAAATGGTTTTGCACATTGATCACCATATCGAAAGATTGCACAATAAACGTAAATGATAAAGGTAAACGTATAATAATTACAATTTAATTATTTAAATCAATTTATTAATCAATATTTTATTCTAGGTTATTCTTAACCCAGGCGAACCCGGGAAACCACCTAGTTCGTTTATATTTATGCAGACAGCGGTTTATTTTCGTTTCATTTTTTTAAACAGTCTTTCAGGAAATCACTTTTTAAAATAATTTTCTTGTTTTGAATTTCGGGTATCCGCTCGAAGCATTGGACCGATCGTCACAGGTTTATTTCTCTCGCCAACATCACTTTGAAGGGAAGCGCAAAAAGTAGCGAGGAGCAGAATCTAACGTTTTAAACTCTCTTTGAAAATATTCTTATTATTATTTCAATACAATATTTAATCCAATGAGAACGCGTTTAGACATTGAACAAACTTGTTGAAACCGTTTGGGCAAGAGAGTACTGTGCGTTTTCGACTGAAGAGGGGTGCGTTTACATTCAGTACCATTCACCCACGTGATCTGCATGAGGCACGTGGTTCAGGAAAGCCCCTTTCGATCTCGAAAGACAGTTGAACATTTCTTAAGCGCGCTCATGCAAAACCCATTGTCACAATCGGTCGTCCCACCTGTGCGCATGCGCAGAGGGTGACCCACCTCGCTCATTTTTCAAACGCGTGCATTTGCATTCAATCACCACGCAGAGCCGAAAGAGGCGCACGCCCACTTATTTTCCGCCGTTTATTTGGATTGCCACCCACCGCCACCTCTTCTTTACTTCTCCAAAACCTCCTCCTCCTCCAGTATAAATTATGCCAAGAGTTGCTTTTGTGTGTGTGCATAGACGAGCATAGCTTTAGGCCAGTCGTTGGATCGAAATATGCACGCATGGCGCGCTCAATTATTTAGGATCAATTTCGCGGGAGAGCGGCGTTCCCGCCAGCCAAACTTATAATTCTTGATGAGAAAACATTTTTTTCTTTTCTGCTTAACTTCTTTTGCCATCATCATGGACGAAACGATTCCCTCGCTCGATACTCTCCTCCGCACTCTGCCGCATCGCCACTAAATACTGCGTATGACTCCACCTCTGTCCGCTGGGGGGCGCCGTCGTTTGACTGGCGTGTTTATTCGAGCGGTAATTGACGGGGAGGGAACCCGAGGGGAACCAGAGGGGGGGTTGGCAAGGCGGGTATGTATGGTGGTTCCCGAATGCGGCCCGCTTCAGGCGGGCACTGGCGATTATAACGAAAGCGACTCCGATTGTTGTGCATGTTTTTTAATTGCTTTCTCAGCAATATCACTTCGAACCGGATTTGACCGTATATTTGGCTGTGTTTCATCCTATATTTTTCTATTCGTGAGCGAGCATATCACCTGCGCATGATGCGCTTTCATGTGTTTCTAGATGACACTAGCTGTGGAGACACACACTTAAAAATGATATCTTAAAAATGACACATGTGCACACTTAAAAAAATGTCTCATTTTTAAGACATTTATTGTCTTTTGAGATGTGGAAAAATTAAGAGAAATA
>JAQGBY010008755.1:0-10294 GCA_034698785.1 Mycogona germanica
TTGATGGAAACTAAAAAAAAAAAAAAAAAAAAATCCCGGGGTACTGGTGAAAATGTACCCCTCACCTAGTACCTACGCACCAAGAGGGATACAGAAACTCCTGTTGTGATATACACTACAATGAATTTAAAAAAATATACGTTGTCTTTCAAAATGTTCAAAGATGCGTGACAAAGCCTTCTGTATTCTCAAATACTGAAGCGTCAGTTTTTATTTTTATCATTATGTTTAAAATACCAATACCAGGTAGATAAGTTAGTCAAATAAATCCTTTTCATTTTGAAATTACGATATGCTGTTGATATAAGTGTAGGTCCTTTTGTGTTTTATGTTAGTTTGTCTCGGAAAATTGCACCGTTATTTGTCAACTGAATTATTAAAAAATATATGTTGCCCGACATCTTCGTGTCTTAAATATCTTAGGCTAAGCGTTTAGGCTAAAGCCTTTAATCTGCTCAGCTTTTCTTACGCATTGTTTTTCTTATCCCGGCACATTAACGCCACGGAACAGCAGCACTATGTCGCTTAATCGTTTGATTTTTCTTTTTCCTGCATGCACCAAATCGATTTTTCCGTTGTTAAATCGCTGTTTCTGCATTAGCAATAGAAACCTCACGGCTATAGCCACTCAACAACGCGGTCGGCAGTTCTTTTATCGAATTGTTGTTGTAATTTGCGTCCGGCCACAATAGCGAAATCAGTGAATGAGTTTCAGACACTGTGCAAGCAATTCGAAAACTTTTGTGTATTCCGTTCGCGTTTGAAAAAGGCAGTTTTGACTCTTTAAAGGTAGCAGTTATTTTTACAGCAGCCTTTAATTATTTGCCTTTAATAATTGCAGCATTTAATTACCAAATTCGTGTCCTACGACGACGTAAAATGAACTGATCTTTTTCCGTAGTTCTGGATGAACTCGTCAAAACCACTCTGATTTCCATAAAGCGTTAAACTGTTTTTTTAATGAACTGCCATCTTTGGATTATGTTCTATTTTTGGATTATGTTTTGACGACGTATTTTCTCAACTAAATCTTTAAAATTTCAATTCAATGAACATCTTGAACACGATTTATTATTTATAATATAAATTTCAGCTTATGCTAACGTTTGGGTGTGATCCTGCTAAAATCAGAAAAAATATTTTAACTCAACAAAATAATAGTCGCTTGATTAAGTGGTTAGTTTTGGGTAATCTGTCGTTTTTCGGTTCAATTACACGAGTAACACATTTTTTTTTTGTCACTTTTCCGCAAATGTTTCATCTGCGCGATCGCCTAGCTTCGTTGCGAATAGTTTTCACGTTTTGCTTTGTGTGAAAAGTTCTTTTTGTCGAATTCGAAAATTGGCCGTTGTGCTGGCGTAGACCAGGGGAGGAGCCTGTAGTGCCTGTAGTGCTGATACAGGGAAGGAGGTCTACCCAGAGCTGGCCGGGTAATGACTGTAGTTATATGGATCGACGTAATACGCACGAATAGAAAAAGAATTAGGTTCTCTAAGCGCATGCTCTGACCTCGGATCACGCCTGAATAAAGGTGTTTCGGTTCAGAAAGGCGCCGAATAGAGCAGGGAGGGTGAATTGTGGGGGAGGTGGCGGGACTACCACGTAGACACGTACAACCTCCTGGGACGCGGGGCAAATTGAACGATTACCTTTTTTATTGAAAAGAATAAGACTAAATTAAGACAACTTAATTTAAACATACATTTTTTATTTTAAGTGCACGCTTCGAGTACTGTGTTATTCTTAATTTGGACATTTTTGTCTTCAATCGTCAAAACATTTAAGAACCTTAAACGCGTTGTAAGTTCTGTAAGATGCTGATTTGAGATTTACTCGTTTTGAGGCTTTGTGCCTGTATCCTAAAGCAAGCGCTTTATGAATATGAAGGATTTTTTCATTGTTGCTCGATTCAAGAGAAAAATCATCTAAAATGAAAATGTGTCTTAATAGTTGATCACAGAGAGCCTCATTCGCTGTCTTAATTAAGTTGGAATGAATTGTGATAGTTTCTAACCGATCATTAGCTCGACAAAATACAATATTGAAGAATCAATCATTTTAGAAGCCTTTTTGATTTCTCCATATCTCGGTTCCCAATGCAATGTTGGAGTTTCTTTCCGGTTGCGTCCTCTACTTCACCTGGTAACCTTTTCATTGGATTCGCTTGACAGTAATGATACTTGGTTTCTGTGCCCTGATTTTGGGATGGTCTCAGGAGGAGACCTGTGATGGTGTCTGCGCGTCTCGGCGGCGAGTGTGGGGTTGGTTGCTCATTCACGAAGAACTTAATTTAGCGTGAGGCATCCAGCTCAAATGCAGTTTTTTCCCCTCTCTCTGCACCCGATCTTTTCTTTCGATTTTTCTCTTTCACGGCAAAACGTACGAGATTATTGTCTTTTCGTGTCTGCGTATTACGGCATATGCATGGAGACGGTAGCAATTTTACAGTTGACTTGTTGCTACGCGTGATACCTATTTCATTTCCCTGCCATATTATATGATCCGACGTTGGCGCCTCTGGTGATTCTTTTTTTATTCGTCCGCGCGTCGCACTGATGGCGCCTCCAGCTCACCGCCGGTGGACTGATACACGGGCGGCACTATGCACTCCCAGGGGCGAACCACTTTGTTTATCCATAGTTCCAGCGAATTTGACACCCGTATTTTCGAACCGCAATTGAATCTCAACCATTATTTTCATGACCGGCCACACTAATCCATCATAACAACACTAGTTCATGTACAGGGTGGCCTATAAAACCGTTTCGCTAGAAATTTGATCATACAATTGCAAATCTTTAATTTATTCCATTAAAATTTGACACACATGTTGGTCTTTCCGTACTTTATGAATTGACCTCGTGCGCGTGCAACCCCGTTTTAATGGAATAAATTAAAGATTTGCAATTTTATGATCAAATTTCTAGCGAAACGTTTCTTTAAGGGCATCCTGTACAAGGACATTGTTACTGTACTATCTATCCCACGTGATCAACTCAATTACATGACTTGAGAACCACAAGGGTGAAAAAACTTGTTGACTTTGAAAAATATGTTTTCTTGAAACAAATTGCACTAATGAAAGCGCAAAACATCTCTAAGCCTGGTAAACCTGGCGGCACGAGCATCAATCTGACAACACTTGCCATTTTTCTAACCAGTCCGGCGGCATCCAGTGTTGCCCCTTGCACTATATTTGACGCCAGTTACCGCTCGCGTTTGTCGCTCTCCTCCGCTCCTGCCGCTTCCACTGCTGTTGCATCCAGCTGCTCTCCGTTCCCGCGCGTGCGTGGTAACCATGGCAACGCGTCGTTCACCCTTTTCGTGGTCTTTATGGCCGTGTTGAGTAGCAGTAATGGCCCCGGCGGCGGTTCTCGCTTTGCACACACACACACACACACACTTCCCATATATATACAGTGAGACGGAATATATACATGTATACACGGAAGCTCGTTGCTGCATGACGCAGCTCTAGTTGCCCCTTGCATCAAGTTTATAGCACGAGCTCACTTGCTCTCTCTAGCTCGCTCCCTTCCTCTCTGGGTTCGGGACGATGCGTGTTCTGCATTATAATGATTTTTCATTAGCTCTCCGCTGACTTTCGGGTTCCCATGATGCGAGTATCATTCATTCGGGAGTTTTTTATTTTTTTTTTCGCTGGGATAATTTTGAGCCGACGACGAAGCGAAGAGCCGAAAAGTTGCTTCACAAATATTACCCCGATACATCACAGAATAAGTCAACAAGCTCATATTGTGTTTTTTTTTTGGTGAAGTATGAATAAGCTATGTTGCAGCACGATTCTCCTAAGTTCTGAGAGTTGTATAATTAATATTTTGTCAAGGGAAGTAACCCAGCAGCGGTAATTGCGGCGCGTTGTTCCACATTCAGTCCCAATGAACGCTGTGAACAACATGGATTTTCTTGAGCGACCGTGGAAAAACATTCCTTTACACACTACAACCCTACCAAGTAATATCCGATGAATATAGATGAATTGATTCTCTATGAATTTTTTTTTAAATTCACTGTAGTGTTTATCACTACAGGAGTTTCTGTACCCTTCTTTGTGCTTAGGCACTATGTGAGGGGCACACGTTAGAAATTATATTGGCATAAGAGTTCGTCTACTGATGTACCGAGAGTCTCAGGATAATGTGGTGGCGCCAGTGTGGCCATTGGGGGAAAAGTTCCGTTACCAAAAATGAAACTTTATTTTTGCTCCATCTTAGTCTGAACACTTCGTATCAGATAATATCGCCTCGTTGGTAATTTCTGTCCCCAGTACGCGAGGAGCCAGAGACCGGAGCCGCGGCGCTTTTCATTTCCAAACAAAAGATTGCGAAAATTTCCTTCTCCTTTTCGCTTGATTTTGGATGCACTCAACGTCGTATATACACGAAAGAGAGAACACCAGGCTCATGTTTCTGCGCCTACGCACGGGCACGCACATAATAGTACGTACATATATACACGAGAAGATCGCGCGAAGCCAATAAGTGGAATGTGGTGATTTGGCGGACGGCACGGTGTGGGTTGGGGGTTCTCCTCGCGATCCGAAACGCTCCGCTAAAGTGCACGGGCCGCCAACTTTTACGGGCTCTCTTAACGGCGAATCCGTTGTTAACAAGAATAAATGGAAATCCTACTGGGATATCTTCTACTGTGCTACGTGCACTGTGTATGTGTGCACGAATTCGAATGGCGAGGCGGCAGAGCCACTCACGGCGAGCTACAGTAGTACAGTACTTCGTCGCGGCGCAGAACGCGCAGTCAAAATGTATATGTGGACGATAAATTCGATCGCCTTCGGTTTCCTATCTTGACGTTGAGTTTCTAATGTACTGAACGTGCATTTGTTTGGTACAGCGGCTTCTCTGAATGCGGATCGGTTGAGATGAGCGTCGCTTAATGACTCTTGTGTTCTTAGAATGATGTCTCGGGGAGGGTCAAGCAATAAGCATATTTATTTTAAGGACAAAAGTTTTTATCGACACCTACCGGCAAAGCGATGGCAACTTGGCAACGAAGATAGTTTAAAATGTTAAATTTAAAACATCTTCTCGAAGATAAATTAAGAAAATGAAAATTTTCGAAACACAAAAGACAAACGTAAGAACTCACTCAAGACTTTCGTTATTACCCAATAATTTTTAAATATAACAAGGAATATTTTACCGTATCTCTGGCTATCAATAGCTTTCGGAGCAATCACGCTCCTCGTCAGTTGAACTCGGTAATGGTCAGCTCGAGTGAATGTGAGTGCGCCAGTAAAGTTTGCAGATGCGTATTCTTTATCTTCCTCACACAGCATTTTGAGTTGTGAGTAAAGTAGGTTTGGCTTCACAAAATTAAAAACGTCATTCTTGACAAGATCATGATTACATATTTTGTAGTTATCGTGTTGAGAACAATGTTCTAAAGTTTCTATTCTCACAATTGGAAAAACTGCTTATTTAGAATTGCTTCTGGCGGATGAAATTACAATGCATAAAAGGAGTTTATTCATGCCACATGTCAAAATCACTTCTGTGTAAGGTTTAGTGATGTTGACATATGTGATGTTTATTTTCCTGTTTTGTTCTCCAGTTGGGCTTTCTTCTTGAGTCTTTGGTATACACGTTAAATGAATTGACACTAACTTCCGATCTTGACCTTACACAAAAAATTCAAAAGAAAACAATTGTTGGTGAACTGGCTAGTATCTTGTAATTGCCTCATCTAGAATCACGAAATCTGAAGACTACGCGTATTATGTTTTGAAATTCAATAGAATATAGTTATTTTTGGAATTTAAAAGCTTTTGGAAGATTATGAAGCTACAAGAGATCTTGTAAAACAATTTTAAAGTAACCAAGAACAAATATACCGCCTTCATAGTTTTTCAGAGAAATTTAATTTTGCATCTGAAAAATGAAATAGGTATAATCCATTTTTTTTCTCTATCTCCGGTGAAAGGAGTAACGTGGTATCGAGAGTATGGGACGCGTTGAGCGTTTCATTCCAGGAAGTAGAAAGGAAACGCACGCATGCATTCGTTTTTGCCATTGACCAATACACGGGACTATACACATGTACTCCGTATATGTTTCGTGAAGAACCAGGAAGACTGAAGTCAAGAGTGAGCGGTTAGTCAATTACGAACACTAATGGGGGTAGCTGGAAACCCAACTCAACAAAACTGCGAAATTTCTTCTGCTCTCGAAAAACCGAGACAATTTATCTGGCAACTGTAATTTGGTTCTAATGAGTCACAAACATTCCTTTGGTTACTCCATCCGCAATTGACATTCAGCGGGCGTAATCCATTGCAGGTTGCCGCGGGTAAACCGCCGCCCACGACCGCCCTCACCAATTCGGTAATCCCCAAATGCGCTTTTCCCCATTCAACGGCAACCCCATATGCCAACCCTGGCCCAGATGATGTTTAAGTGCATTACGACGTACCGGAAGGGAGGGTTAATGTAGAGGCTTGGGGGCGGCTATTGGGGATAAGGGTGGTGATGGTTGCGGGTGTTAGTAAAGTCCAAAGCCGCAAGGTCGTGGAGTGGTAAATCGTTCGGATTCGCGGCCACGAATCTGACTGATTCTACATCGAAAAATCCGACCTTGCGATCCCGTTGCCCCGCCCCCGCATATCGACCGTTCTTTAAAACCCGACAGCGAGAATTCCTCGTGAGATCGGGCTTCTCCGCCATGGACTCGGAGGCAAGTTTAGACACTCCGAAAAGATTTATTAATGCTATGGATAAAACATTTTAGGCTGCATCTCATTTTCTTTGATATATTTTTGCATGCAAATTCTATCACTTGAATGTCTAAGGATTTCTAAAGCCAATTGTCGCGTATTTAATACTTTATTTACTTATTTGAGATTGTCAAAGGATATCTAGAAATCAATACGACATCACTGTCTGTGATATTTCACTTTTTAAAATTGACTTTTCTTGAGATTGCAGATTATCAGTTTCTTCAAATTTTTCTATCTGCGATCACATGAATACTTCACCCGGAATTATAAAGCGGAAAAGTTTGGTTACATTCAATAAATGTATGAACTTTTGAATAAAATCACACTTCCCTGTTTTTTTTTTTAAAAAAAATCTTGGATGGGGCGGATACTTGTCTAGTATCTTTTAAAAAAAATATTTATAATTTTGTTATCCGGTTGTTGTCACCCGGAATTATAAAGCGGAAAAGTTTGGTTACATTCAATAAATGTATGAACTTTTGAATAAAATCACACTTCCCTGTTTTTTTAAAAAAAAAAATCTTGGATGGGGCGGATACTTGTCTAGTATCTTTATAAAAAAATATTTATAATTTTGTTCAAAAGCTAACAATAATTAACTTTAATAACATTAATAGTTCTCGTAGATTGCTCGTGGCTGCGGGCCAGGAAGGGCAGGGAGATTGTTCCAGGCAATCAAAGTGGCATTTCTATTTTATACGTTGATAAGTTTGTTGTCAATGTTGTCACTTCGACTTCCAATGACATTCTTCATTCATTTACCATGTAAAGCATTATGTTGTAGCTAGCACTTCAGTGATTTGCCACTCTGCTGTAGCGCACCAGAGATACGGTTTTCACGTTGTCGGAAAAGATTTCAGGCGTTCTCCATTTCTTAACAAACAAGTCTGAAATCCGCAGCTCGTCTGAGAAAGACCATAACTCATTTTTGGTGATGCGTGTAATTTGGGATCCGAATTTCATCGAGTGCACTCGATTTGGTCTCGTGGTTTCTGGAGGATTTATACAGCGAACAACGCTTGTAAATTGAAGCTAATGGCAGGACGCGGGTGAAAATCTGCGCCATGCGTGCAATTATATCATTATTGGACAAGATTTAGAGGTCGGTTCTGGGCGACTGCGTATAAATTTAGCCTGCATTCACGTATTCCGCTGTTTTTATATTAATCCGATCCAACCGAAATGAACCACTTATCCGACCCGAACCAAAAGAACAAACCAGACAGGAACAGCAATAAAAAGTGTAACAACGTTCATAGAATTTGCCTTGCGCCTAAGCGCATACCCATTTTGAATTGTTTGCATTTATCGTGTACCTATATGTACGAAGCACCTATTATAGTTAATACCTTGTAAATGTACAAGTACATCTAGTCTAATGGAAACTCGTATATACTGTGTGTCCTTTTTAATGGCGCTGTTAGTGGCGCTGTCTTGACTGTGTTTGCCACATGTAAAAGCGCCGTAAACCTAATGTCGGATTTGAATAAGCGTCCTCGTGATGGACGAGGATTTGTGCGATCTCAAATTTATCGGGAAATGCGTGCGCTTTATATCGACATGATTCATGTCAGCCTCGCATTGTGACCAACTCTAATGTGGCGAATGCACTATTTGTTGTGCACTTCAAAACGACTGAATATATCAAGTATACTTGCAAAGGAAATTTGCTGCAGAACTTCAAATGAAATCGTAGTTGTAGAACTTTTTAAGTTGAATGTGTGCTTAGTTGTACTAGTCGGGGTTTGTCAGAGTCTAATTATATATTAGTTAGAATCGCGTAGAATAGTAGAATCGTAGCGTAATCACTTGAGAATCGCGTAGATTAATAATTTCAACTTCTAATGTGTTTGTTTAATTTTAACGATAATTAAAAGTACTGCGCCATTGCAGTTGCCCAGTTGGTGGTTGCGATACAGACTAGTATGGCGACGGTTCCGGGTTCTGTTCCTGACGCGGTCTATTTTTTATTCGATGCCAGAGTTCTTTTGAAAACGTGCCCCTCGAATGGCGATATAGGACAGGTTTGCCTAAAGTGCTATAACTTACAGTTTAATTAAAATAAATCTGTAGCCAAAAATATTATAAAGGGTATACCACCACCAAACAAGCAACTACTTAAATAATTTTCATCTATACGAGATCGCAGTACATTATTTTATCTCACACTCTGCAGATGTTAATTTAGCAAATGTGGAATGATTTAAATTTTGGATCTCACAATTATTTTGTGAGAAATTCTGAAAATTTCCAAAATAGTTCACTCGTATCTGATAGCCACCCTGATCATTTGGCATTAATTGATCACGGAAACAAGGTGTACGTTATACGGATATAGATTACCTTTTATAGCTGTTCCGAACTATCCGTGATGTCCGTTCCCCATGGCTTTCCAATGGGTTAACAATGTATATCATTAGGATTAATGCGAGACACCGAGGTGGCTTTGCGAATGCTCTCCACAATTCTCCCTGTCACTACCGCTCTATGTGCGCGGATCCACATTCCATCGTTAGCTGTCCTAATTGTAATTGGCTGCGACTTCCTGGAATGGCGTGTTCACGGGAAGCACGCCCTGCCGGAAGCTGACCACGGTGGACCAGGAGTCGACGAGATTTGTGTTTCGAAGTTTCGATGTGGCCGCGCGTAGATCCCTTGTTTTTGTCGTAGTTCAGTATCGCGCGTTTCGTGGGGTTGTGTGCCTGCCCACAGATCGCTATTACTTCAATTTTTTATAAGCATTTCCCCTGATATTTTGTCTGTTGACATTTGCCACATGGAAAAATGGGGACAAACCGCAATGCAGGACTAACCTCGTAAATTTTGTGGTGTGTAGCAATTGTATCTCTAATGAGACTGTGCCCAGTTTTAATTGGCTGTGGCACATTAAAGCCTGCCATAAATTATATAAACGTACAAATGATATTCATCGTTATAATTGTTTTCCAAATTACAGTTAAGTTTCTAAAATATAAGTTCATGTGTTGGACCATCTAAAGGAGTTTCCGCCAATGCGTCTTTGATTAATCGTTCGTCTCCATCCATATCCATTTTTCCACATCTATTAATAGGTTTGTTGACAAATATACAATGAAATTGTCTTTCAATAACAAAAAATCAAGAAAGAAAAAAGTTCTCGAAAGTGGTAATCTTTGATGAAGATGCACTTTCTTGTTTAAAAAAAGAAACCATATATTCCGACACTAATTATCTAAGGAGAAATGTTTTTGTTAGAACGTCTGAAGTATCCTACAGATCTAAAAAGGGTGAATTCGGGACAGCACCGAATGAATGATACGAACACGAGTCCCGAATTCACCCTTTCTAGACTAAATTACCTATTTGGTTTTTTTAATGGCTAAAAATATAGTCTATATTGTTTATATAAGAACAGGAGGTCAATTTGTGTCCATATATGTCCATAAATATGAGTATGTATGAGAAGTCTCCTGAATAGTGGATTGTTTGGGGGTCTCGGTGGTGTAATGGTTAGCGTGTCGAGCTGTTATTCCCGAGATCGTGGGTTCGATTCCCGACCGA
>JAQGBY010008756.1:0-10294 GCA_034698785.1 Mycogona germanica
CGCACTCGCCTATATTATGCAATCTTTTTGTCAGTAGCAACTGGAGATAATTCAACTCGCGCACACTCGTACCCAGTATCACTTCTCCCACCAATCGAAAAGTCAAACAATCTAAACTGTCAACTTTCAAAACCAGATCCACAATCCAATCGTGCACTTTTCCAAAGTAATGAAGTCCCCAAATTCGTCCAAGAATAGAGCCTATCAAGTTATCTTTACTGCATTTCGTAAAACCATATAATGGTTCCTGTGATGTATCCCGTGACGTTGCTTGACTTTTCGAGAATGAGAGGAATCTATATATAATTAAGATTATCACTACCGTAATCCATGAAGTCACACCTAGGCGTCCAAAGATATACCTCGTCGACCAGTCCTTATTATCCACAGGTGAGGAGAAACACAGCAGAAGCGTCGCCAATTCCGGTCCAGCAAAGTCAACCGTGCTATTTAACAATCTGAAAGTAGAAGTGAAACTTGTCATTAATAAAAGCCAATTAGCATCAAAAATGTTAGCGGATGAGCCCAATCCAAAGTCCAGAAGATGCCAAATGATGACCAATCGAGTAATATTTAAACTTATTAGAACAATGACACCCAAATATTTGGAGTTTCTGTTTATGAACTCTATGATCGTATTATGAATGGAGCCAAGAGATATTGATCTCCATTCGCTATTTGAAGAAATTCGAAAATACACAAATCTTATCTGTGAAATATTTATGAACCTACGAAGTGGTGAAAGCGTTCCAAGGAAAATTGTTCCAAATTTGATATGTATCCAGAAATATAAAAGTAGAACTATTATCACAATACATTCAAACGGTAAGTCGAAGAATGAGCAGAGTTGGCAAAACGAGCGATCTATACGTACTGTACCACATTTATTGAAATCCTGTATTACCCCTGATAGAGCAATTCTATTATCTCCATGAAGGGTCTTAACCAATGGTATTGTGATCCCTGATTCGTCAAATTGAGGCCTGTAGAACACGACGTCACTTCTCAAGATGCCAGTACAAGTGCCGATGCCCAAGCTGTTTAAAAAAGAAAAATAAAATACTCCATTTATTAGTCTACCATTGATAATCATTAACTCATTCAGCAATTCCTTAATAATGTTTGATGTCACTTCCCTATCAACGAGGTCAATAAAATTTATCAAATCACAAATGTAATTACGATTATGGTCATTATATATTGCATCCCCCGTGAAAGAATGACAAGCAACAATTCCAGCGCATTTCTCCCAGCTAAAATTACAAGGCGTATTCGTATCCCTAGCAAGACATTCAGTATGATTATTCGACAAGAAATTTCGGGGCTCTAATTGCTGGACAAAAATTTGTATTGCTGACACTATAATGGGCAGCAACCGTAAGACTATATGAAAAATACTTATAAAATACGACCTGCCTCCTACACTATTGATACTGTACAACGAGTTTAATATATTATCGCGACCAAAATCATTTGCCCGCACTAAACGATTATTATGATTCCCCAGTCCAGGCCTCAATTTCGACAAAATCAAATTTATCCCGACCATAATTACAATATAAAGAAATATACAGGCAGCAGTCAGAAAAACATCAAAGGCCCCCAAAACACTTGAATGACCATCCAAACAGATATCCCCCAAGGAGCGCTCACCGTCGGGCGCATTGTCGCTAATCAACACAATATCTAAGAAATTGGTACACTTTCCCATGTCTATTTTATGAACCATACTGAAGCATCGATGGAAATAATTATGCTTCTCAATCAGTATACACAAATATATTATGAAAATTTTAACTCGACTAAAGAAAAATTCACTCCTCGATACTTTTGTTAATTCTAACAAACAGCTAGGCACGGTAACCCTAGTTAGGCCCAACCCTACCCAAATTCGCAACAATATTGCAATCCAAGTTCCAATTAAAAGATCTATCGTTTCCTTGCTTAATCGCCTAAATAAGAGCGTTACATTATTATAATTATCAAATGATACCTTGCAGAAACTTTTCCTGTAAACTTCTACAAGACGAGCAGAACGAGCAGCTTCACACACAACCGTAGCCAAGCAGAATCGATAAATTAATGTATTCAATATAACTATCGTATCGAATCGAACTCTAGTTGAAGGGGTCGGACATTTAGCACGCGAATCACCAGAGAATCTTATACCCACAAACGTACCAATACTCAGATTCAAATCTTGGTCAATACAATAATCACAATGTATGACCCCTAAAATCAACACATATTTCCGATCACGATTGACTTTCCCAAACGCAATGGCCAAACCCAATATTTGACGACAAAATAAACCAAATAATTCAGCGAATAAACCCTTCAAAAAAACATAATCGTAGGTCCATAACGTTTTTGGTTGTACAACCCAGGCTTTTAAAGTGTTCAATACATCACCAATCAGGATAATCAGCAATCCAACTTCAGTTTCTTCAGTGTTCTGTGCCGCGTAAGAAATCCAACGAAGATCCAGACGCAAGAGACTTAGGAATCCATCGACAATCCATCTAAAATTATCCTGTAAGTATAAAAATTTTTCACCATTAATATAAACATCATTAGTAGAACATCCTATAATCGCGTATATATAATCATCCTCGATATTTTCGCCAATTATTCTTGGCGAAAATAAAGTTTTGTAGGAGCGACGGAAAAACACGTCCGTCCGCACCAAATCCGCTATGTCTCTTATTCCGGGGTCTCAGAATTCTGGCATATCGTTGTTTATAAGGAGCACGCACAAGTTCTCGTTTGCAATCGTTGATCTTACTGGATTTGCTATCACTTCATTCCAGATTGTATCTTGCCAGTTGACCTTTTCGGACGGTGCAATGGTTTATGTTTCTGGCCTGTACAGGTCCCCCAACGGTCCTCGTGGGGATGTTTTCGACCTTGAATTCGCTCCAATCCTGGGGAAGCTTGCGGAAAATCACTTGATGATGGGGGATTTTAATATAGATCTTTCTGGGGGCGGGGTTCATTCTCAAATGGGGGACTTATATGTTAATACAATCGCAGAATTTGGCTTTGAACAACTTATTAATGTTCCCACGAGGGTTTTTGGGGGATCGGCATCGATCATTGATCATGTTCTCAGCTCTCTCGGGGGAGGTCGGCTTGAGGCCTATGTTGTTCACTCACATTTGACTGATCATTATGGTATTGTGACGGCATACGGGACGGGAACGACCTTAGGTGGGTCGGCCAAAGGTGGTTATGATGGGGACTTGGCTGTTTCTCATCGCACTGATCGTGCGAAACTCTTGAAGCTTTTGGTTGCGGCACCCTGGGAAGGGATTTTGGATTTGTGCGACCCAGCCGAGATTTTGGACGGTATTTACGATATTTTTAATGAGTGCTTAAGTGAATCCACTCGGCCGTATTTAGGTCAGGGCAGGGCAGATAAAATTTGGTTGACCCCGGAATTGAAGAGGGAGATCAAATCTAAGAATAAACTTTTGTCTTTGTGGAAGCGCCATCCGAATAATGAACGATTGGCAACTTTTGTTAGACAGAAAAGAAATTCTGTTAACCGCAAGGTTAAAATTGCCAGATCCAGTTTCTATTGTAATTTTTTTACTTGGGGGGCACACCCCGTCACACCCGCACCTGCGTGCGGGAGGAACTCCGACCAACCCCAGAACCTGGACGAATCCAGCGGTTATGTGGGGCTGGACGCAAATTAAAACCTGAAAGTTAAGCCAAAAGATAAATTTACCCAGCTATGCCCCCCTAATTTTGAAAACTAACTGTATTAACGAGAATTTGAGAAAATATTAGGAGAAAAAGGAAACGAGAGCTCCGGCAAGAGCAGAGACGCAACAGCGCACAAGATTCGCACCAGGACGATAACCCGAGATAGATAAGAGAATCAATGAATGATATCCAGAAATGGAAATTCCAAAAACACAGTGAGGGGGTGAGACAACCCAATATCACATGTGTCCAAACAATATTAAAGCAAGAGATCCGAGGAAATAAGCATCTTAAAAAACGATCGATCCGGTGCTCGTGAGCGCTAAAAATGAATTAAGTTTGAAGTTATAAATCGTAAGATATAGTTATAAATGAATTAAATTTAAAGATATAAATCGTAAGTTATAGTTATTAATCATAAGTTACAGTACGAAAAGGTCTTGAGAGACAAGACTGCGAGATTAAGTATGATTCGAGAATAATTTTGGAATAAGTTGAGAAGCTATTGAAATATTAAAATATATAGGAATAAATAAAAGAAGCAGATGAGTAATGAGAACCACATAGCCCGCGTCAAGATGTCAAGACAATAATGAAATAAGCCTTTATGGCCATAAATAAATAAATAGGTAAATATACCGCAAGCTCGAGTGTCTAAATTACAAGTTTCATGTTACAATAGAGAAACACTGGGTCACAGCGCAACACCAGGCAACCCCCAACAGTCACAATGACAACATAACACCGGCACAAACCAACCAGACAAATTGAATCAAGGGAAAACAAAACAAAAAAGCGCAGAGTGCCGCACCCCAGCTCCAAAACCCAGTGAAGATCGAGAAGCCCCGAGAAGGTCGCTCGCTACTGGGAAGCAGAATCACAACTCCATCGCAGGCCAGCAGGCTCAGGGCCGGAAGTCGAGTGCCCATGGCCATAGGCAGGGATTAGTCCGCGACCGTCAGGCACTTCCATGGCGGGCACGGAGTCGAAGAAAGGACACGCTCACAGCGCGCCAAACTCACAATGTGAAACAATGAAGCATATCCGCGCTATGCAGCAAGGCCAAATTAAAACAACGGAGTCCAAGACACATCAGCCCCAAGCCCAGTGGCAGCCGCAACATGAAGTTCTGAAACAAGAAACAGCAAGAGCATATGAAAAGGCAAGAACATGCGAAGCGACAGGACAACGAGGCCACACAAGTCAAAACTGGGCGGAATTAAAGAGATGCGGCAGTACTCGCTTGATCCGTTTTTTATAATTGATGATTGATACGTCCGTCATGTCAAAGTTATACTGATTACATATGATGCTGCACTGGACAATAAAGAGCTGGTTAGTATTAACAAGGCGACGCGGGCGCAAGTGATAACCATGATAATGAGGCGAGACTTGGTTAATGTGAAAGGGACGGTAAGTCATGCTGCTAGAAAATTGAAAACCAAAGTGAAGAACCCTTAATTCATAAATTTTGCGGATGTTAGGCAAACCGACTTTGTCATGGAGCCGGACCGAACCGAGTTGAATATGCTGCATTCTAGAGGTACACGTAATGATACGAAAGCAGGTGTTTTGCAGCACTTGGATCTTTTTAGTTAAGTATTTCGCAGAGGAACCCCAAAAAATAATATAGACATTAACATGGGATAAAAAGAACGCATGGTAGAGAGTCAATTTATTCCCACGCGACAGAGAGGGCCCAGCCCTCGCTATATATGAAATGGCAGCAGTGAGTTTGTTCTTAAGTGCGTCAATAAAATCGCAATATCGAAGGTTTGACTGTATGAGCAAGCCAAGACAGCGTGTGCTAGTCACCTGCTCAAGAAGACAGTCCCCTAGCCGAACCCGTAATTCGAAAGAACCTTTATACCCAAAAGCCATCACGTGGGATTTTCTCCTATTAAGAACCAATCCGCTCTCACTATACCAGACCGCAATCAAGTCAATGTCCTCCTGCATTGCCAAATTAAGGAGAGACACCGACTCGGCCGACACAAAGTAGGAAACATCGTCGGCATAGGCGACCATCTCACCTTGAAGGCCAAGGTTCATCAGGTCGTTCACGAAAAGGTTGAACAGAACCGGGCCCAAAACAGAGCCCTGGGGGACCCCAGTGTGAATATCGAAATAGTCACCCAGCACACCAGCAATCTTCACCCTGAACATCCGACACGACAAATAATTAGCGATAAGATCCAAGGAAGCACCAGAAAAACCATACTTAGTGAGTTTGTAAATCATGAGGCTGTGGGAGCAAGAGTCAAAAGCTTTACTAATATCCAGAAAAGCACCTCCCACTTTTAGTCCATCTTCAAGCCCCAATCTAACCCCATCTATTAGTATGTTCAGAGCGTGACAAATTCCCTTCCCCTTTCGAAAGCCAAACTGGCGAGGACTTAATAGTTCATTTGACGTAAGGTGCAAATCCAGATGAAAGTGAATATGCCTCTCGAACAATTTATGGAACGCATTCAACAGAGATATTGGCCGATAGTTGTTGAAGTCGTTGATGGGTCCACCCTTGTAGATGAGGACAACTGTGGCAGATTTGAGCTTAACGGGGATGAAAGAAGTTGCCAGTATTCTATTGAACAAGTGCACAAGGACTGGTGCTATAACAGTCGGAAACCCCTTAAGGATCCTCATGGCGATCCCATCAGGGCCTGGGCCACAGTTAGAGTCTGACTTATGGATCTCCTGAGTAATTGACGAGACCGTAAACTCTGGAATAACAAAGGGATCAACATCAATACTCTGAGACACCCCGTTAACGAACGACGACATAGAGAGAGACGTGGTATCAATGAGGGTCTGACCAATCATGGAAAAGTGGGCTCCCATTTCATTAGCTAGGAGAATAAATGATTGAGTGTCATCACAAACTTGCCCACATGTGAGTCTGTTGGGCTGTGTGCGAACTGATGCGGGCGATTCACCCTTTACCAGGTCCTTTAATAAACGCCATTTCATTTTCGGGTCACATTCTGCAACAAGCTGATCACAATAGAAATTTGATCTGGCCGCGCGAACTTTCCTATTGACGAGGTTACGGGTACGTCTGACATACTGTGCCAACCGGTCATTGTCATGGTGCTTATTCAGCAAAGCCAGGAGCTTATTCTTAGCTGCAATTTCTCTCTTAAGCTGTGGAGTTAACCAAATTTTGTCAACCCTAATTTGGGCAGACCCGCGGCGAGATGCTCTCAATGAGCAGTCGCCAAAAATATCATAGATGCAGTCCAAGATCATCGTCGGATCATCAAGCATCATGGCACCCTCCCAAGCAGAATTTGCCAACAAGGGCAACAATCTCGAACGATCGACGTATGGAGGGATAACTGGGGAAGCAGCCCTCACCCCATATTGGGAAACTAGACCACCAGATTGCTGTCCGAGATGATATGTCAGAAAGAGACCATAGTGGTCAGTTAAGCGTGTTTTTATAACATACGTACAGAGCGAACCAGAGTTAATCGAACTCAGAACATGGTCAATAATTGACGACGACCCCTTGAAAACACGGGTAGGGACAGTAACTGTTTGAGCAAAGCCAAATTCAGCAATAGAAGCAATGTAAAGGTCATCAAACTCAGAATGACTCTTGTTTTCCGTCAAATCAATGTTGAAATCCCCAACAATTATATGCTCTCCACTGTAATCCCTAAGAATGGGAACGAGCTCCCCATCGAAAATGTCGCCACGTGGACCGTTTGGAGATCTGTAGATCCCAGAAATCATCACAGATGTACTGTCCGTAAACACGACTTGACCAGAGAGAATCTGAAACGATGCGATATTATAACTACTCAGATCAATAAGGTCAAATGAGAACCTAGGTGTCACCCTTACGAAAATGGAGACCCCTGAGTTTTGAGTGCCCGGAATCGCGCAGGCATAATGAGTAAAGTCTCTTATATTGAAAGGAACCGCAGTAGAAGGGGAAGCCCAAGTTTCCACCAAACATATTATATCAATACTAGGCAAAATATCGTCGAGTGACACCATGAGTTCATCAAAATTATGAGCGATGGAACGGATGTTCATATAGCAACACGAAAGCGCAGAACCACGAAGGAGTGCTGGAGGAATGGATACGAAATCATCAAAACAAGGATTTGGAGCAGCGGGTATTAAAGAAGAAGTGATGACGGCTGTTCAGAAATCACAACATCAACATTATTAGGATCAGAAAGCGGGACAGGATCCCCATCGATCTCCATTCCCACTGCCCTCCTTCGTGGTCTGCGCCTTCGGTCACGAGGCTGACCATCAGTGAGGCCAGAATAGCTAATGAGTGTAAAGGGTGACGGTGTCTTCAAAGTCGGATCTTTCTCGAGGTCGTGGATGTCTTCGATAAAATTTATTACAAAGTCATGCATGCCCAACCTATAGCGAGCCTTGACCTGGCCGGCGAAAAAATTTATCCGATTGAACTTCAACGGCCCATCTTGAAGACGCTCTCTGGCATAGTCGAGGAGAGCGGAATTTTCAGAGGACATTTGCTCATGGATATAAATTTGGAGCAGCTCGGGGAAACGACCGTCCAACCTCGAAAAGTTGTGTTTACCCGTCTTGTTGTCGTTCAGTGATGATTTGGCCCTTAGAATCCTCTGACGAGTTGCTTTATTAAGAAACTGCACAACCATATTACGGGAACCGTCGCTCTTTGGTCTAAGACGGTGAACTATGGCAATATCAGTCGGTACCACCTGAACTGAAAACATCGCACACAGCCCCACAAACAATTTCAATGGATCCTCATCATTGAAAAAAGGCAGACCAAACACCATCAAGTTATTATTTAAGGAGTATTGCAACTGTTTCGTAGTGTGCAAAATTGTCTGCTTTTGGGCGTCGGAAGAAGCCGCACCATAAGATGGGCACTGTGAAAGTCTGTCAATGTCCAGGCTCTCAACGCGCGATTCCAGAGCAGCCAGATCCTGGTCCCATGCAGCAGAAGCATCGCTTATATCAGTGAGACGTTGCTGAATGTCGGAGATAGTCTTAGGGACACTTTTGAGTTTACCCATTTCGGTCTTAAGCCCGAGAACATCACCAGATGTCTTTCCCAACTGTGTGGTAAGAGAGGCAGTAGCGAGCTGTAAATCATTCTGGACTTGGGTCAACTTGGTTATTGATTCGTCGGCGTGTCTTAAACGCTCATCAAGCAACGATCTATTCTCGGCAGTGTGACGAGATAAAAGATCAGAGATGGCATCAACCTGTTGTTTCGCAAGGAGAGCCTGCTTCAGCTCCTGATCGACCAAATACTTCTTAAAAAAGTCAACGAAAGCCGGCTCTTCCCCAGCATTAACTCTCACAGGACGCTCAACCGAATTAGACACCCCACGAGGAGGCTCATGAGAAACAGGCACTGGTATCTCACTTTCATGCCCTCTGCGGAGCCTCTTCCCCGCAAACGGAGATTCGCCAGAAACTTCCATCTCGGCGATTCTGCGATCCAAGGCACCACCATACGAATCCATCGATGAGTCGCGCAAGGGAGCAGACATCGGATTTTCCCCTGACCCAACAGCCTGCCTTTGCCTATTCGAGGCCATCCCTCTTAAATCGGAAGTGCTTGTAAGCGCTGGACGTTTCTTCTGGGGAACTTGGGATAAAGAAGCTCTCGCAGGGTCGGAGTCGGCTCTAGGCCTCGATTCGCCAGACACAGTATCAAGGTGTGAATTCCTAATATTACCAACCTGGCGACAGCTCAAATCCCCAGAAGGGATATTGACAGAACCGCTCACACCACCGGGATCCTGCGTCCTCTTAACAAGCTTATCAGGAACAGACTTTTTGTTGAGACCAAGCCGCTCTACCACAATGTCTAAAGGCACGGATCCCGCCGGAAGGTCCGACAACGGCGATCCAAAGTCTGAATTACCTCCAGAGTCCGAATCACAGGACTCGCCCGCCTCAGCGACAGGACGCACAGCAGAAGAACGTAGCGAGGACTCCTCCATTGGCGTGGTGAGAGAACCCTCTAGAACACCATGGCCTAATATGGCCATGGCCATGGTCGTTAGACAGATAACGATGGTGAGGAGGATGGACGTGTTTTTCGGCGCTCCCAGGATTCTCCTATTTCTGTTTGTAATTTGGGTTTTGTGGTAACTTTGGGGTGTGAATTCGAGAAATTAGGTGCTGCTTTACGATATTTTCGCGTCGATGTTGGGGATTGTGAGGTTTTAAACTGCTTAAATTGCTTAATTTGTTATTTTTTTCGACTAAGGTTAGCGGTAGGAAAGCGATGGGCGATAGTTTTGCGGGAGTTTTCTTATTACCTTGATATTTCTTGTATCCCTTTCGTGTTTCCTCTTCTTCAGGCTTCAGACGATCCTTGGGTTGGTCATTTAGCTGAGTTTGGGCACAATTTGGTTGATCTTTTGTATTTGCGATTGGATTTGAACCGACACTTGTACGCCGTACACCGGAGCTGGGTGGCTTTCTCGATGGACTTCTTATCGCGATGGCTGAATGGATGGGCGATAGTTAGTGATACTATCGTTGACGAGGAAGAGCGAGCGACAGACTCGGTAACTGATTGGGTGTCCCATCTGGCGAATTTTGAGAGAGT
>JAQGBY010008757.1:0-10293 GCA_034698785.1 Mycogona germanica
GGTCTCGGTCGGGAATCGAACCCGCGATCTCGGGAATAACAGCTCGACACGCTAACCATTACACCACCGAGACCCCGTCGGTTATCGGTTGATCACTGCTCAATTAACGAAATGATAATGCGTTTTCCATGAACCGCGATTCAAGTGAATAGCCAAAATAATGGAAGCCCATATTTGTGTTTAGGGTCATGACACCACAACTTCAGGATTATCCATTGTGATATTCGCTTTGGGTTGGCTGCCTTCTATTCAAGAAAAGGTGCACGAAGAACTTGATCGAGTCTTTGGTAAGTAATTTTTCAGAGTTGTAAAAATTCTGTTTCTCCATGGCTAGGCAGTGGAGACAGTGGAGACCAAACAGAGAAATCCAAAATTCTGAATATCCAAAAATAGAGATAATTTTTAGATATTCCGTAAATGCATTATTTGTTTACGTCACTTACCTGCCAACATACAGCAGCTGTACAAGAGCTCATATTACATTGATCTAAATATTCCCTGATAATTCTATAGGAGACTCCACCAGACAAGTAACAAAAGAGGATCTGCTAAATTTGAAGTATTTGGAAGCAACTATCAAAGTAAGATTAGTTCTAAATTATTGCTTGTAAAATTCATATAAAAATAAATAAAATCCCCAGTTTTACACATCAATTGAGATTAATATGTATTTTTTTTATTGCAGGAGGCATTGAGACGGATACCACCTGTTCATTTATTTGGAAGACAATTGACGGAAGACATGATTATTGGTAAATACATTATATTTTCCAGTGTAATTTGGTTGATTTCTTAATGTGCCTAATTAAGAACATGTATTTACTTTTATTATTTCAATAAATAAAAGCTGCGCACAAGCAACATGGTCACTCGCAATACATGTATTCAATACCAACTGGTCGTTTATGTAAATTACTAAGACTTGAAAATTAAAATATTACATGAATAATGTGGCTACCCCAATCAGTCACACAGAATTCATTCCGTATTAATATTCAAAATCTGGAATTAATGTAAATTTCACATCTTTATTATTATATCTTTATTTGACAGGTGGTTATACAATTCCAAAAGGTGTTGATATCGTGATTAGTTCATTTGCGGTTCACTCGGACCCGAAAATCTATCCGAATCCAGAGACATTCGATCCAACCCGATTTTTCACCGAGGATTGGCAGCGCAGGCACCCGTATGGATATATCCCATTTTCTGCTGGGCCGCGAAACTGCATAGGTAGGAAAAAGGTTATTTGACCCAGTACTGTAAAGCGCAAATGCAATATGTTTTCAAGTCTAACATGGAATTTAGAGCGTGTGTGCTTTTAAATAGTGGTTTCCTACTTAACTCCGGACACCATGGCCGCCCCTTAGCAAGTACATATATATGGTCAATGAATATCTTGATCAGTTATTATATTAGTGCATTCGTTTGTGTCATAATTTTTTATCTTTGATAATCAAATCTCAAGTGCATCTAGTTTTGCATTTGCACATTTCGGTTACCAATCGCACACTTGTCTTCTGATAATTCGGGTACTTCGACTGCTTGTTGGTTCCACACTGACATTTGTCTCAATTCTTTTAGGACAAAAATTTGCTATGATGGAAGAGAAAATCATCCTTGCTAATATATTCAGAAATTTTAGTGCAAGAGTAGTGAAACCATTTGAAGAACTAGACATTGGAGCGGACTTAATAATCAAGCCAAGAGATGGAATTCATGTTTACCTGGAAAAGAGACGATAGATCAAAGAAGAATGATGAGCTGGTTAATTAAAAGAGTTCACTAGTGTACTCTAATTTAGAACGCTGAAAAGTCATTTAAAATTGTATTTAAAGATGGGTAATTTTTGTTATGTCTACAAGATCAAATAAATTGAGGGTTGCAATATCTTGTGGCCTTCCAAAATGACCAGAAAAAGAACAACATAGGACATAAAACAAGGACATGAAATTGATGGACTTTCTGACTTGGACATGGACATGGACTTGCTGAGGAACTAGCTACACATACTTTCAACACTAAAATTAGCACGGGGCATTCTTTTAACAACCACTTGAAACTGTTAAATAAAATGGTGACGTGTGCTTCATGTAGCGAATGGTGAATTAGAATTGTGTTACTCGATGCCACTCGATCGAAGTGCCTTTACATATTTTTAGCAGCTTTGTTGATTTCTGTTATTAATTTTATTGTAATGAGCAAACTTGCCAAGGGCCGTTAAACACCTACGATACAAACTCCCGAACAACATTTTACGTATTACATGCAAGGAACTTACTTTCATGGCAGCAAATATTATAAACCACTCGGGACAATCCTTTGAAAGTACTTCTTTATTGGTTCTTAAGAGAATACTTATTCGCATATACGCTCAGGTGCCTTGAAATATATTTGATTGCTTATATATCCAGTTAATGATGATTTTTTTAAGACAACGAGTTCACGACGTAACATGTAATCCTGATTTTGTGTCAATCTCACTTTCCTGGAGTCAAATATGATGTTTTCTGCAAACCTTTTGAGTAGGACTCTTAAAAATTGCTTACGCAATGTGAGGGTCCGAAAAATACCTTCGTGTCGCACCCATGTTTTTACACAGTGATATTGAAGAATTGTACTGTTACTTATTGCGACACTAAAATTTAAATGAAAAGAACATGTACGATAGCATATTTGCTATTTGGGACCACATATTTTGCTTATAGTCATCTATGTGATCGTCGAATCCGATATTAAAATCCAGAACAAGTGTGGTCGATTTGGATGAGGTAGGTCTCTGGAGGTTACTCACAACTTTCCAAAACGGCGAATGCACACCTGCGCGATTGCAAGCAGACCATGGCACAACGGTCATTCACTCCACCCCTAGTGAAAGTCAATGAAAAACTGGCTCTCGATGGACACTGTGTGTGTGTTGCGAACTCCAAAATCTTGTTTTGTTCCTAAATCAAATGCTCCTTCGTGATTTAATATGGTCATATTATTTCACGTTAATCGATGTGAAATAAGATTAATCATTCCGCTCGGAAACAGGATCCTCTTGAAATAAGTAGTTAATTTTGGAACACGCGGTTTAAATTCCTTTAAACGAAAACAATTTCTTCGTGAATGGCATGGCACATAATCGCGTAAAATTCAATCCTGGTAGTGGAAAGCCAGTTTGTGACGTCAGCTTTAGAGACACCTATATACATGTGCGTGTACATGATTCACTGTGTACGCTCATTATACACACGTACAGGTTGTACCTTCAACAGCCAAGTAACCCTGAAAACGCAGAGGCTTCGTAGTAATAACAACTTGCTGCAACTTGGTTTGGCCTGCGCGAGTTGTACCAGAGCAGAGCGGTGGTGCGAGACATTGCTTCAATTGGCAGATGCGAATTTAACTGAAATATACGTTATTTTCGTTACCTATTCTAGCCGTAGTTGAATATACATGTGCATGTGAGTGTCCTAGCACGATTAAACGAGTAAAGTGGTTGACAAGAGTGACAATGACAGGTGTCAAACTCGGGCTCATGAACATGGCGTTCTCCTGGACCGCCTTGTTGGCACTCGGGGCAGCAATTGTTGCGTTGGCCGTCATGGTCTTGAGGAAATCGAAGACTGCTCGGATTGTGGATTTAATTCCAGGACCTCCGTGTCTACCTCTGCTCGGCAATGTTTGGGATTTGGTTGTTCCGCAAAGGGGTGAGTTTTGTCCGAGTTCATCATGTTCTACAAACCCAGATCGGATTACGTTCGTACTGCGACGCAGTCAACAATTTTTTGCCGCCTTCCAAGGTTAACCTTTGGATATATAATTTTTTTTGTGGTTAAATTAATGAATAGTTAGTGATGGAACGGTCATCAATTATGCGCCCCACGTACTGTGCCGAAGCACCAAGTCCAAGTACAGAAAATCATGTAGTAATATACATGTACACTAACTATAATGACAGATCGTTAAAAAAAATCTTCATAGATAAATCGGTTATACATTCAAAACACTTGGCATTTGGAAGCCATAAAATGCACTTTCAGAGTATCGTTCGTCGATTATCTTTGTCCTTGAACTGTTTTCCGGAAATAGGAGAAGGAATTTCAGAGCAAAGATTTACCAGTTGCATAAGATATATCCTGGACTGACTTTGAACTGCTGCTCTAGACCGCCAGATATTACTGTAATGCGAATACAGTATATTTTATAAATAGTAAGTTGTGCCCGGGACAGCGCCGGGCGAAAAAAGACGAACAGAGTCTGCGACAAACTTTTCAAATAAAATAGCAAAACTATTATTTTATCAGTACCACTGAAATGCCGACTCTTTTCGTCCTTCTTCGTCCGGCGCTGTCCCGGGCACAACTTGCTATTTATTGTATATATTCAAGACGTCCTATTCTCTTTATTTTTTATTACAGTATACTTGAAATACATATAAAAAAACATATGAAAAAATTCCTTGATCATTCATTCAATTCTTACTTAAATGAATTAGGGAAATGTTTGAATAAGAACGTGAATAAGTGCTATAATGATTAAATGATTATTAAATTCCTATTATATTAAAAATTTAATTTTAGTTAATCTTTGAAAGCAGAAAAAATAAATGATTATGTATGTCATTATAAAGGAAAAAATAAATAAGCAACGCATAAAAATAAAACTTGCAAAGAATCCCTATTTTCAATGCATTAATACACTTTTAGAATTTTGAAAACTGAGTTGTCGGAGCGACAAATACCCTCACACTCCACCCCCCCCCCCAGAGAATGACAGAAACTAGTTTTTATTTTTAGGCACCCTGTAAACATCCCTATCCCGGCGTTTGGTTAAAAAAACAGGTTTTTCGCTTTTCCCTTGGCAAAAGAATTTGCCCTGTGGCTAAAAGGTATTGTCAAATGGTTGGACCACTCGTGGTTTGAAACTGACGCAATGAATTCAAAATGGTTGCTACAAATACCTGCATAAGCCCTGTTCCACGAATATATGACTTGAGACACCGAGAACAGGCCCATCTAGCTTACTTTTTTAAAATTCACTGAAGTGTATAATAACAACAGGAGTTTATGTACCTCTCTTGGTGCTTAGGTACGTACAATGTGAGGGGCAGATACTTGGTCACTACCAATTATTTGACCTTGTTGGAGCTTTTTTGGAGACGCTCACTTCTACCTCTTCGTCTTGAGGAACCCACTGAAATAGCCTGGTAACGTCTACTGTCGATTTCTTTTAAGTTCAGCCCATTTCATGTGAGCGTGACGTAAGCGTCATATTTCTCATTACTGTCAACGCCATATACGTATTGTCAAATTAGTTACAAGGCAATCGATTAGCTACAATATCTTGAATAAAAAATAATATATTTGAATTTTGGTCGAGGGTCTCAGGAAGAGTGTATATTTCATTAGAGGACATTGGGATAATGAGTTTTTGGCCAACAGCACAAAATCACTCGTCCCAAGGTCACCAGTTAGGAAATATGTTATTTTATTTATCCCTAAATATCATTCATTTATTGCTGGTGGTGCCAGTATTGATGAAGACTACAAATGTGTTGATCAAGTATGTAATTACCTCCGCGGAGCAATATCAATTTCTAGTGTATTCTTTTGACAATATAGCATGACAACAATAGTTCTTTCTAATCTATTGTGCGGTTCAAGGTTTTCATACAAGTGCATGCAACTGAAAGCTGCAAGACATTTTAGGAACGTTTAAATTATTCATCATATCGAAATACTTGATTAAGCTGTCCACGTTTACCTGTGGAGTAATTTTATTTTCAGTAGTAAATTAAGTTATCCACCGTATTTGCCCACTCTATATTTATTTTGACCTATTATCTTGTTGTTTGCAATAAAGTTTTAAAAAATAAAACTAGATTGTATTGGTAATTAGCTCATTTTCAAGTACAGTTGTACACAATTGAAATTACATATTTCTAATGTCATAAGGAATTATCCTTATGACGTATTCTGAGGTCGTTCAGTATACCGCACCATAAACCAGAATAAGACCGAATATTAGCACTCCAACTTAATTGATTTTCTAATTTCAGAATTGTGCGGATCTTTTTAATTGCAGATATATTTGAAACCTTTCTTGGACTCTTCTCAAAGTTTCCCAAAGAACCGATTGTTCGACTTTGGCTCGGAACAGGACCATACGTAGTGGTTAAAGAAGCAAATGCCCTTGAGGTAAAATAAATAACCTTGTTTATCTTTTATCTAGCAATCTGTCTTTTACCTCGGGTCTATTCAGCAATACACGTTATGTGAATCCGAAAGAATATCGTAGGAAGCACCAGTCACAGTTTGATTGCACAATCTCAATTTCAGACAATACTCACCAGTAATATTCACATAACAAAATCAGACGACTACGGATTTATGCATCAATGGTTAGGAATGGGATTATTGACAAGGTATGATAATTTTTTTTAATGTTTCATGTGAAGTGACTACAACTATTGGTAATTAAACAATCTATGTTTTCTAAGAAGAAATAATGAACTAAATCCTGTAAAATAGGAATATAGTAGATTGATGTCCGATAGTAAGGCACTTTTAATCCATTTGTTCTGTCCACATGCATTTCAAAATATCTCCCGAGTATACTGTATATTTATTTCAATATTGGTTTTATTAATTTTCAGTGCTGGAAAGCGATGGTTTTCTCGCCGAAAAATGTTAACGCCAACGTTCCATTTTCGCATTCTGGAAGATTTCATTCCAATATTTAACGACAAGAGCGCAACCATGGTTATGAAATTGAATGAGAAGGTTGGCAAAGGAAGCTTTAATGTTTACCCTTATATCACCCTATGCGCCTTGGACATAATATGCGGTATTTATTTTAATATTCCTGTTACTTTATCTTTATAGTTTTATTAATGGAGGATCTATTCGCATTTTTATAGCACACTAGTATTGTAAAATAGGTTTTGAGGGAAACTCGGGTTTTTTGACACGGTTAAATGGTTTAAATTTTAACAGAATAGTGTTCATTTCAAGTCTCATGTTTTTTATCTTATTGCAATCTGCAATTGTGAATTGAATTATTGCTTTTGGTAACAAGTGCAATTTATACATGTATATATTGAATTATGTTCTTCTCTAAGAGACCGCAATGGGCAAGTCGATCGATGCTCAGGAAAATAGCGAGTCGGAATACGTCAAAGCAATCTATGAGTAAGTGCACGGGGCGTTCAAAGAAGTCGGTCGCCTCAATTTTTGCAAGAAAACTATGAAGGTTACACAAATTTCAAAATATACATTTGAAAGAGGTAGGCATATCTTCACGATCATGATTCGTGATGCTCCTCCACTGTGCCGCGTACCCACTCTGAGGATGGTCGTTCTGAAAGCTAGCTATAGGGCATTAGTGAAAATTATTCTTGTTTTTTTAGACCTTACCGTGTCACAATCACAATTTGATTTTATATTGTATCACTACCTCATATAATTTCATGTACAACTCTCCTCAATTTAATTTTTAATGTAAATTTTTTCTTCTTCATTGTTTCGAGTTGTAATTTTAGAAGTATATGATAAACGTTTGTCGTTTAACTTTACATTCTCGTCGCCGTTTTTCGATTGCGTCCAACAATCTTTTTCTTTACAATATACTAATCCTAGTTTGCTACTAACTATCTGTTTGTTTGGCCCTCAAAAAACACTTTGGCGGTATCAGATCCAAAGATGATGTGAGTTGTGTCGCGGTGGAAAAAATGCATCAATGTTCGAAAAATTGCTAATTTTCAGTTCTTTCAAAACTTCATTTTGAAGCCTCAATATTTTTCTTGCAAATATTAGGGAAAACCGACTTATTGAACGCCGTCGCATTAGAAATTGACAAAATTACGCACGTATGATTATGATATAAATACTTAACAATGGATTTGTTCATTGTTAAGCATTTATATCATAATCTTACGTGCGCAATTTTGATAATCATACGTGCGTAATTTTGTCAATACCCTATAATTTTTAGAATATAACAAGGAATTTTTTTACCGTATATCTGGCTATCAATAGCTTTTGGAGCAACCACGCTCCTCGTCAGTTAATTCAAGAACGGTGTGTCCAAAAAAAATTAAATAAGTAACATCGAAAAATGGGGTTGGAAAGTAGAACAGGTAAAGGCCAAACTTTAAAACATAGAGTAGATCGTCCCTCCGGCGCAATGGTCAACCGCGTCGGGGTGAACTATTAACAACTGTCCGATACCACGTGTTTCGCAAAATTCAAATCTTGAACATATTGGCGCTATGCAATTTTAGCCATAAAGGCAATGGCTAGCAAAACCAAAAAATATCCGATACCGACAATTACAATTTGAAGATTAGGACATCACTTTTAAAAATGTTTGTTCAGTGTTATTTATTTAAATTTGTGCAACTGATCGTCTATTGGTAGTTATAGCTTTGTTATAATCAATTATTTTCTTTTAAGGATGGGTAAAATTGTGCTCTTGAGAGTAACACGCCCCTGGTTGCAGCCAACCTGGCTATTTAATATGACACCAACGCGTAGACGAGAGGAGAAGGCATTAAAAGTGATCCACTCGTTTGCTCAACAGGTAAGTACACCAAATTGTGCCAGTATTTATCCGGCGGAGACAGTCTAACCACTAGACAGCTTCAACCTACTTGGTCATTTACAAGGTAATAGCCGAAAGACGAAAACGACGGGCGGATGCGAAGGATGACGAGCAAGATAAATTGGTGGACGAATTTGGGAGAAAGAAACGTTTGGCATTCCTCGATATGCTCCTGGAAATGTCCGAAAACGGGCAAGATCTTTCCGACGAAGACATCCGATCCGAAGTGGACACCTTCATGTTTGAGGTATTGGCAAGTCCAGCACACTGGAACTCGTGAGTATCCAAGGATGCCTGACTGTTTGTCTCTAAAAAATATGACTTAAGATGGTGTCTGACATAACCGTGGCTAAAGTCTATTACAATACAAAGTCAGAAAATGATTGAATTGTAAAATAAAATAACTAAAAAATATTTGTAAATGACCAACCAACTGTAGAAATCTGTTCGTCGACGAAAACAAATTTTTAAACAAATGCTCGTACAAACAAAATGTACTAAGTAGTAGGCATTAATAAATGAAATCATCCATCTAAATTCATTTTCAGTTATTGGTTGAACAAAAGCAGTAACTCAGAGATAAAGGATTAGTTAGACTGCTCGCCAAGCACCCATTCAATACGAATCTTGTGATTGTGTTGCCAAAATATTAATATCGTGAATCCCTCTAATCAACAGGGTCATGACACAACAACAGCCGGGATAAATTGGACTGTGCATCTGCTCGCCAAGCATCCGGATATACAGATAAAGGTCCAAGAGGAATTGGACGAAGTACTTGGTATGTGATGTGGAAGGAATACTTGCTCTCATATTATTTCGCTAAATTTGAAACTAATTGTTTTATTCTTGGTTACAGGTAATAATGAAGAACCAATTACATCGGCTGATTTGGCGAAGTTGAAATATTTAGAAGCAGTCATTAAGGTAAACAAGCAAGATATTCGTTTAATATAGACATAGAATTTCAGAATACATTTTTAGTGCAAGAAAGTGTTATGCGCAACTCACATGTTACCACGTCACTCCAGTAGTAGTGAATTTTGGGGGCCCAAGGTGCATTTTGCAATTGGCCTCACCTAAAATTATTAAAAAAACTAGCGCCGTCAGAGCTCCAAGGCCGAGGAGATTGGTGGCAAGTGCTTGTAGTGCCAAGGATGGTGCACACATCCCACGGTTTGATTTGGGTAATGCTGGGGTGCATTTTTGTATGTGTATGTTCAATATGAGTGCCTTAAAAAATGTTGTCCAAGCAAAAGATAGTGGCCAGTATGAGGGTCAGGGTAATAAAAACGTGCAGTGAGGGGCATGATGAAAAAAATTGTTGTAAAAAAGCAACTGTTGAGAATGGCAAGAACGCGTAGTAAAATTTTAATGTGTTTTGTAAGGGCTTCTTTCTCCAACATTTTGTGGAATAAATTAATGCCAGTTTCCAATTGAAAAAACCAGAAAATGCTAGTGCAGCCGAATAATAAAAAAATGTGACTTGAAAATGTTGACTGCATTGCTAATGCAGTGTTTTGGTGTATTTCATGTCCCCATGCACACTTAAAAATGACACATGTGTGGTCTTAATTTACGATGAAATGTCGTTTAAGACAATTTATATATCTTTTAGGACAATTTCTATATCTTTTAAGATAATCCAATATATCTTATGAGAGAAGGTTTCATTTTTGAGACTTTTTTCGCTCTCATTTTTGA
>JAQGBY010008758.1:0-10293 GCA_034698785.1 Mycogona germanica
AAAGACAATTTGGGAATAAACAAAAAACAATTTGGGAATAAACAAAAGACAATTTGGGAATAAACAAAAGACAATTTTGGGGTAAGCACAAGACACAGAGCAGACATGAAATAAACGAAACACAATTTTGGAATAAACAAACCACAATTTTGGAATGGGAAAGCGAGTTTAGCAATGTTCTGGAATAATGGAAAAGATTTTCAAAAATCAGGGAAATGTGCCCAGCAATTTGAATGTCGACTTAATTTGTATTGCCACTGCCGAACTACTATTGCTGCAACAATGGCAACTGTCAGAAAACAATAGTTGCAACACGATTGAAATTCTGTTTACGATTGTTGTTTTCACTTTCCAACACGAAGTTCGCACAACAGAATTAAAAAGAATCTGCGCCACTATTTTATGAAGAGGTTGGAATTACTGCATTTGCTGCTCAGCCAAAGACCGGTTTCGTAAAGTGCCTCTAGTAACATCTTCACGTCGAAGTAACTATGATAAACGAGCGTACATCGTCAAAATCGATTTGTCGTCAAACAGGGTTGTCATTTTAGTCCTACAAGTAATTCCATTTTGGAAGAAAATCAAACATCAGTAATTGGTTGGAGAGTGCTTTTACCCCCATCGTGGTGACGAAGCCCGTATCGATGTGCGCCAAATGCGCATTAATCCAACAAAGACTTTGTCAGTAACAGCGTGGGAAAACTAGGCAATTGCCTCATCTGCTCCAATAGAGCTACTATAACAGAGATATGTGGATATGGAATGGTTTATGACGGGGTTGGATTCGAGTCGTGCGTGCCACCAATCTATCACAAAACCCGCACATTTTATCGATGCAAAATCGCCGTAAAATGTTCGCGCAACAATATGGAAATGGTTTATTGCGGCGGCTTCTGTATGAGAGAACACAATGAGATTTGAGTGTACACTCGAAAAGTGATTCTCAAACTATGGAATTCGGTGGCGCTCGGGTTACGCAAATTATTGCGTCATATACAGTGTGGACAAAACGTTCCCCAAAATATTTTATTATTCCTACTACTTCTGAAATACAATATTTTACCAAAGTTCACATAAAGTTTTGTAAATGGTATCAGTCATACAATCTGCTTTGAATTTCCAATGACAGGTAGGGATGCATCATGCATTCAGAAATAGTTTAATGAGTTCCCCAGAGAAAAACTTGCACGCTCTTTTCAAGATGATCATCAATACTGGTTTTGTGAACGTCGTCATAATAGAAACATTGCAATTAATCCATTAAAAATAATCCCAAATGGTCTTCGACCCCCGCCATAGGCCCCTCTCTTGGGAATTGCTTGCGGGTAAAATTTGTAATTGTAATTGCCGATCGCTCACTGTGCGTAACACTAACATTGGCCTGGACGAAGAACTTGTTTCAGGCCAGGACAACAACGGCAAATTTATAAGAGACTAGGAATTCCACTATCATCTATTCGTTTACCGAATAATCATCAAATATATTTCTTCATCTGACATGTTTCGAGAACGTCTCTGAAACGGAAGTAACAAGATGTCAACAAGATTGCGCTTTTGGATCGAACAAAAGGTGGAGCGCGCGACTTCGAGCCTGTGTAAACGGAAAGAAAGAAAGTTCTAACAAAAAATGAAATACTCAAAATGGGTCTATAATATTACTCTATTGTCAAAACAATTCATGAGATTCGATCAAATATTTCAGAAGTTATAATAAAATATGTCATTGATCAAGTTTTATTTTGTGCCACCCTGCATGTGTTCCAAGACGTTCGGTGGCTGGACCTTAAAAAATTAAGAATGAGTCGAAACATTGGAAGGTTAGACTTTGGTTAATTTTTTTTAAAAACTTGATAGACAGTTGGGAATCACCGTTTTGCATTAGTTCATGGTATAAACAATGACACTCAACAATCCTACACGCAATTCGTGCATTTTCGGTGTAACCAAAATGTGCCTCCTGTATGGGTGAATAAAAGTTTGAATTAAAGCAGAAGGCTTAGTCCAATCACAAGGCAGGGATTTATGTATGACTATTAAACAACACAGTGATACTAATACCGATTTCGACCATGGGCTTAAGAATCGGACACAAGATTATGGGCAAAACATACTCTTGATTGACGATCAAATGAAATAAAATGGATCCTTAATTGAATGAGACGCTCAACAAACATATATGCACACTTGTTTAAGCCAAATGCATAAAAATTATTTTTTCCCCTAATGAAATTTTCCTACCTCATCCGGTTTGTCATCCAACACGAGGTCTGACCAATGAGTTAATTGTTTTTCGAAGCAATTATCGGCTGGTCTATTGGCACACACGATTATCGATCACATCAGTTGAGACTATCCAGACTTATTTAAATGTGGTAAATGAGATGAGTGACACCAGTTTATAAACAATGGCCACTGACATTGGCATCCTGCGACTGTCTGGCACATTTTTGGTCTCGAAATTCGGGTCGCCGTATATCTGGTTGTTCATATTGGCAAACTCAGGCAGTAGGTCAGCGCCACTTACCCACATAGGAATTGGTTTTGCAAAAATCGTCTTTAGAGAGAGTATACGCATGTGTGTTGTTCGGAATAACATTTGGATGGGGGAGGGACGATAACGAAGAGGGTTATCGGTGATTGCATTTATAGGTCTGTATGTCACAAAAATAATCTCCGATATCCGAAATCGAATGATTGTCACCAAGTTCAGATCTACGGGTGTAACGTTTGATCCGAGAGCGTGGTCGCGTCTAGCAAATGCAGAAACTCTAGCGTACCGTTTGCAACGTCAATTTCATTTCGAAACGCAACCGTTATTCAAATCCACACAAAACACGGTTTAAGATTTTGATCAGACAAAATTACGAATTTTACAACTTTGTATTTATGAACAAAAATAAAAATATATGAACAAAAATAGTATTTTAGGTTAAAATTCCGAAAAATGGCTGAAGATTTTTCCAATTAATGAAAATAGAATTTACCTTTCTAATTAAAAAAGAATCAATTGTTCAATTTTTAATGCAAGTTTGGTGATTGAAAATTGTTATATTTTTACTGAATGACGTCATCAATCATAAAGTTTGAACACACCTAGACATTTTAATTAATGATTAATTAGCAGACAAAAATGTTATTGTAATTCAAACCGTACAGTTGAGGTACGAGAAGGGAAAAGTGACATACTTGTTGTTCGTGTCTCCAGTCACCTTTTTTTCCCACCAACATTTATTCATTCATTGATACAACGGCGGGCAATTCCGAAATCAAATTGTGGCAGCCGAGCACTGTTGCGAACAATGAACCGTCTAGGTAGCGCGAACGGAGGTGCTGCCCGATTCTGCGCCCCGGTTAGCACAAACAGATTCATGAACGCAGCGGCGCAAATACATACACTGTATGTGTCCCGTTTATTATTGCATGCAACACTGACAAAATGAGGTTACCTTTGTGGACTAGCCGCAGAAAAAAAAGTGCGTTCTACCTGGCTGATCTCGCTTTCACCGCTGCGTTCCTGAATGCCACAGCCTTGTAAATGACCGGAAGTTAGTCAGCTGCACAACGTTTCTAAATATGTACCTGTATAACCCAGCCTCGATATGGGACGTTATTTACTATGAGTCATGCGGCAACTATATGTTCGACGTCACCAAATTCATATGGCGACCTCTGGTTCGCCGCTCGCACTTGATAAGATCGGCCATCAGAAAATTTCTCCATTTTTTAAAATTACTTAAATTGATGGCCAAGAAGCTCCTCGTTCTTGAGAGAACTCCAATCCTGAGGAACATCGTCAAAGACTAAATGGGCTAGAGCAGCGAAACTGGTGTTGCGATGAGAGTGACTCGACACCAATTACGTGCATGTGTCACGGTGTTTTTGCGGTGCTGCGGCAAAGGTATAGAGCACGATAGCTCTCGCACGCTTTCTCAATTGCAGGTAAACACTCTGAAGACCCTTTGCCCTCTTTTCAGTTCCAATGACGTCAGCTAGACGAATTATTTTAGTCGAACTATGATTATACATATTGCGATACATCGTCATTGCAACAAATTGTTTCTCTACGTAATGCTCTGTTTATGGAGCCAATTGGTTCGTTGCAGACTAAATTGAAAGTAGATCGATGATCAAAGAAAAATCGAGAGATTTCGATACACAGCACAATCAAGAAAAAACAAATAGCATCTTTCGAGCCGGGTTCATTTACTCTCCCGTTAAGCTGTTCAAATGTAAACCAAATTGTTGCAGTTGACAAAAGCAGTTTTGAAGTAATAACTGTTGCATGCATCAAGCAGTTCCGCTCCCAACACTGCACAGCGCTCTGTTCCGCGCTCAAAGTTAGTATGGGCGGTAATGGCAATAAGAGAAAGCGCTCGAAAGCAGCTAGCTCGCTAGCCCACGTTGCGGAATAAATGTTTCAACCAACAAATGTTTCAACCTACAAATGTTTCAACCTACAAATGTTTCAACCTACAAATGTTTCAAATGGAATCAAAACAACTGTATCATTTTGGTCGCCTGTCAAGTAACGAAATAAGTGCCACCTTGTATCTAATTTAATATTATAAATAATTGGTTTAATAGTTTTTAATTATTTGTTTAAAAATTTTAAAGTTGTGTTTGGTCGAAATAGTCATTATATGAGCCAATATGATAATTCTTCCGCACACCATCAGGTCTCAGGAAAATATAAATTTGCACCGTTGAGGGGCTCATTTAAACGGTGAGGGGAGAATGGCGAATAAAAATATTGTTGGCTCGGTGGGGGCTCAAATTGGGGAGGAAATATCATCAATCCCACGCCAGCCATCTGACACTTGCAACAGTTGCCTGAATGAATAACGTGAATGTCACGTCGTAAAAAATGTTTTTTAGTTTCAATATCCGTAGTTTTTGTTGTTATGTGTGTTAGTCATCGCATTCGGCTGAGCTGATCCGACAACGTGATTTACCTTTGTAGTAGTCACTGCGCCGAGATTTAATTCGAATTAATTTACATAAAACGCAGATATATATTCCACTGAAATCAACATTGATGGGGGAAAACATTGGTAGAACGAAGTCTGTATTTGGAACCGTGAATGATAGGCTAATGCAAATTGCTAAATTAAAATTTATATCTATTTCGAAATTGTTTTGGAAATTATTTTATGTCAAAGTCATGTCCTGCATCGTGTCGAACGAAAATCAACTCTTGTGTAAGTCCTATTAAGTCTTGTTCCCCGGTACAATTTAACCAAATTGGTTATTTGTAACCAGTTTGTTATCCAATCTAAAAGTAAATGGCTCCAAATTACAGTAGCCACTCTAAAAAAATACTAGATAATTATCGTCCTTGAAATTTCAGGTAAGCTAGAATTGCTCTCAACTGATGTATGACGACCTTGGCCTAGCCCTACTTTTCCAAAAGTCTTTTGTCATCTATTGAATAGTTGAATTGGTCGGAGCGACCAAACGTGTACTAGAGCCGAACCCGAGAGTAAATATGCATTTGCACTTGCCATAGATAAGTACACAAAGAGCAAATGTGCCGAGGAGACCACACTTTTAATTCTAATTCCGATGCGTAGTTGGCTTCACGTATCAAAGGCTATGGGGGTCGCTTCGATTGAAGCCATTGTCGAACGCGGATCCTTGGTTATCCATATACAATGGACGAATTTACAATAATAATGGTAGTCGGTCAAACTGCTTGGTTTTCTATTTACTAATCCTTGTCTAATGAAAGCGAATAAATGGTAGCGTTTAGCGCATTTTGTACTACGGCCAACAGCTATTGCCAAAGTACTATTATTAAGGATATACAAGCAACAAACAATCATTACAAAGACAATTCGAAAATATTAAACATATCTATGAGAATATATGCCCTTGTACATTTAAGTAGAAGTCCTTTTATTACGCATTTTTTTAATGAATTTGAAATTGTCATTTCGAGTCATGAGAATTTTAAATTTATTAATTCCATGAGTGTTTTGTTTGTCATCACGTAAGCATATTTTTCAAAATTATACGAATAGGTCTTATTAAATGTTATCATTAGGGAAGCAATTGAATGCATTATCCGAAAGCGAATAGCAGCTGGTGTGTTGTAAAAACCAATTTGCAAAACCTGATCGTCTCTTTACACATTAGTTATCTCTTGAGCTCGTTTAGTCGCCATTTTCAGCTGCATTTTCATCAGCTGCCAGCATTGCGTAATTCATGGTAGAGAGACGGGATGAGATCATGAGGTTATTTCCACTAATTTATGAACGACATCCGTCAGAGGAGGCTTCAAGTCCTCCCATCCTCCAGTTCTTCCAGTCGTTTGTTACACATACAAAGCGATGAACAACAATCATTAAAATTCAGTGCACATACAAGTTATCGCACTAATAATTTAAATAATTTAAGCAACATATTTCGGTAGTCTAATTGTTCACAATCATCTTTGCTTTTGTGACGTCATTAGCCACACTTCACCCCAACTACAACCTCATTCAAACTTCCCGCCTTTCAGTCTCTCCTAAATGCCGGCAGATGGCGACAAACGTTTGCACCAGGTGGCCATAAATGCACACAATCAAATTTACAGCTATGTGTTATAATATATTAGATTAGATAAACGTAACAACATTAAGACCTAGAATTAATTACGATTGACATCACCATTGGCTGATGGATACGTCATTGCAACTTTTGCAATTTGGATATATTGTGCAATTCTCATTTGGCAAAAAGAGATTGTGGTGGGAATTGCTTGACGTTAATCACAATATGATAAATTATCTTTTTGCTAATTTTTTTTACACGAAAGTCGTTCATCCGTCTAATGACAGAGAAGTTTAAAATAACCTAAAAGTGCTGCTGCAACCAAAATGAACGTCTACCTGTATAGTGATCCACTGTCAAGGTCGCACGAGTAATTAGTTCTGTGACTAAAGTTGATGACGTTAGATTGTAAGACAAAGCATTTCTCTTTGATGGCACCACGTTAAATTAACCATAAACGAGTACTTGTTGCTTGTGCTCGTCCCATGTTGCCTGCCAAAAAACTACCAAGCGTTTCGACTCTGCTGTCGAAACCTAAAGTTGTTAGCATATGAGTCATTCCTCTCCTCGAATTAGAAAACGCAACCACGGGGCAGTATACATGTACATGCATACAGAGGACATATTTACTTTTCAAGGATGCATCAATACACACAAAAACTGTTTCACTTTTAACTTCCTCTCAATTGATTGATGTACGTTCAGACAAGTATTTCGTCGGTTTTTCCAATAATCATAGTAATTCATAAGATTTGATCGAATAATTGACGTCTCTAGCAGGTGATTAAAAGTTTGTCTTGAGAAGACGAAAATAATGGAACGACACCCCTGTAGCAAGTTCTTTTTTGTGTGCAGGACCACGGCCAGGTAAATAAATGGAGGGCTGGTCAAACGTGGTGACGCAAAATTGAGTATGCAATAGCACCTGAAGAGTCAAAGTCTGACGTTTCCGAAAGCAGTCTCTTTCAAGGTCTGCCCATTTCCTGGCATATTCGATTTCCATTGTTTGAGGTGCTGGTGCAGTTTACTACCTTCGCTTTTTTTGGGACGCTACACACAAACAGTCTGAATTACTAAACGATATCGAACATTTTTCGAAGACCTGCTCAAAGGATGACTAACCCTGCTCGTGACTCATTCTTCTATGAGTCTGTGTTTTAAAAGAAAATGGTACATTATGAAAAAGAAGAAAAGTGGAACAATGTAACCTGATATGAGAAAGTGGATCCCTTGGCTCATATAATATAAAGCGTCGAGGGTTGGCCGGTCTTGCCCAGCCATTGTGATTATTAAATCTCACACCGTGCAATTAGACAAGCAATTAAGTTTGTAGAGGGAGATATTGTATCTGTGTTATTTTGTTATTCAATCTCAGAAGACTAGGCTGTGCCCACCTGATGTGGAGAAATTCCAACGAGATATTCGCTCCTTTGATGAAGGCACGGCAGCGTTTTTAGAGCGCGGTTTACATCAGATCGGCTCCAAAGAAGCCGATCTTCTCCGGATCGCTGTAAATTTATTGAAACTATATCTCAGTGCTCAATAGAGGCGCTGATGCATGAAAAACTCGCGCCAAAAATGAGCGCTATTCTTGTTGTGCCATTTCCTCTCATGCTACATCGAGAGCGGAGCGGAGCCGTAAGTGAGCGCCCAGAAGGCGCTCAGTAAACGAATCCCATGCGAGGCTCCCTTCAGAATAAGATCATTTCTATTGGTAATGGGAGCCACAAACGCTCCTAGGAGCCGCGATTGTTTGGTTTACACCTAAAAGCAAAATTAAGTTGCTCCTATGCGACGAAGATCGGTTCCTTAGGACCGATGTTTCTCCGGTGTAAACGAAGTTAAACTAACCAGTAAAGTGAATATTTTCTGCACAATGATGAACAGCAATGAATTCATGAATCATGTCTTCGCACAAAATTAAGTTATAACGATCTGGAATGCCATTACATCCCCATCAAGTTCAGTGGACCGAAAACACATAGATACTTCATGCGAAAACGTCCTGAACAACAGGTTCATAAATGCACACATAGCACAACGTTAACAATGCTCTCGCTTTACCTGAGCGCAGTCGTCGTCGATTCTATACCTTTCCTTAGTTCGATTCAAATGGTGAGGATTCAAGGTCGTTTCCCGGACGGGACGTGAGACACAGAATTTCAGGAAGAAGGAGGGAGTGGAGGGGGACACCATATGCCTAGCGACCCGATATATTTAATCAGTCGTCACTTCAAAAAAAAAATTAGCAACTGGACAAGATTCTTATCCCTAACATCTGGTAGTCTGCCAATGAACACGTACTATATATCACTCCATCTGTTACAAATCGAATAAATTTAAGTTCTATTTTAATATTTAACAAGGAGTGTAGTTTGGAATCTGGCCTCCAAACTCAAGACGAGACTTCCGATAGTCTTGACTTGACCAGATGGAGACAGTTTCCAACAAATTCTCGCGTGATCCAAAACTGCGTTTTATTATATTGATATAAAATGTATGTATTTGACATTATCGTTTTTAAAATTTTATAAAATACTGGTATCAACAGGTCACCTTACCTGCACAATAAAGCTACAATGAAGCCATGATTATAACGTTTTTGTAAGCTATTTGTGCTCTCACTTTATAAGTCAATGCTCTCTCAAATATGAACTTGGCCGAATAGCGTTTTAATATGCATGACCTACCATGCTAGACAAAACCGCAAATTACAGAAAGCAACGTCAAAAGGTATTTCGACATTGTAGTCTGAACAGCCTGCACTCTCAGGACCTATTCAATTTTGGACATTAACATGAATACAAGCAGGGCAAAAATGTCAGAATTGTTTTTTGGATCTTTTTATACGGTTTTCTCAAAACATTTACTCTCAATAGATAAAGCCAGCAGTCAAAGCCCTTGTTTTGATAATTTACTGAAAGGGTTATAACGTTATTGTTTACCGCATTAGTTACATTAGATTCATTTTATTCATTGAAAAACTACTTTTAAAAAATTCGGCCTAAAGGACTCTCATTTCATTTTCTTGATTATAAAATATTGAAGTGGCCCAGAGAGATGTCGTTGACAAGGCCAGTTTTTAGAACGGGGAATTTGTCTAACTTTTTCTAGTTATCTTCCCATGTCCTACGATACATCCATGCGGTCATACAATCGTCATTCATATTTATTTGTCATTGAATTGGCGACGATTAAGGTCATTGCGAGCGCAGTTGACATTGCACGATGTCACTACTGATTTTTGTCGATCATCATGTTGTCGTGTGTCTTCCAGCTTCCCTACATAGATGTACTCGTATCTACATTTACAAGTACATTCAAATTAACTGATCCTCACAATTTAATTTTACTCTGAGGAAAACAAAGGTTGGGGTTCCTCTTGATGGATAATGTGTTTACTGTACAATGGCGCACGTCAAAGGAAAGACGAGTTGTCACCGACGAAATCAAATAAATCTATTTTGTTCGAGGTTGTGACGAAAACACGCAAACATGACGAACCATTCATCAAATATTTGCAACACAAAGACTAAAAAATATATAAATTTAGAAATGCATTTCAGATACAATTAAAAACATTTCATGTGCAGGGTATATCATGTATTTTAATTTCTATCCATAATGTCATTTCAGTTATTGAATTATTCACTAAATTGTTCCGTTTGTTAATTAGGAAACATTTAAAATGTACGACTCGTCGTGGCCCAGTTGGTTTAGTGACTGACTGTGGTTTCGGCGGTCCCGGGTTCGATTCCC